>MU767527.1:24089-36545 GCA_026770625.1 Nicotiana glauca | reverse complement strand
ATATATATATATGTGCACAACTGCAGCCTCGGGCCCAAGTATACGTATACATAACTATGACCTTAGGTCCAAAATGCATAAAGCATAAACAGCGGCCTCAGGCCCAAAGATGCATAAAGCATAAACTTCGGTCTCAGGCCCAAAGATACATAAAGCATAAACTGCGGCCTGTGACCCAAAGATGCATAAAGCATAAATTGCGGCCTCAGGCCCAAATACAGGTGTTCAACATTCAGGAATTGAGAATCATACTGAAATACATGTTGCTGAAATACTGAACCATACTGAGTTACATAATACTTGAATACTGAATCACACTGAGTTACATGATACTGAAATATTGAATAGGACTAGACTAGACATGTATCCTTGAACTGATTATGAACACCGAAACTTCAACTGTTTATGACATGCTGAGACTCAGGGACATCAAACCCAAGTCTATATTGAATACGAACTGAGCTCACAACATTCAGAATGAAAGTCATAAACGAGTTATGAAGCTAGAAAATAGAAGTTCTACAACTATTCAAGGAACTAGGCTAAACTATATTTCTGAGGCAATTAGTAACGTCGTAAAAGAAACGTAGTGTAGGGAGAATCATTAAAATTCCCAAACATAGAGAGTTAGCCTCACATACCTTAACTTCCTGCTCTTGAGCGTAATACAATATTTGCCAACCCTTTCAACTTTAATATATATCAATACAAGTCAAAGGGATTCCATATTAGCAATAATTCTCATATTTTGGTCACTTAAACATTTTCTCAAACACTTGGTGGAATAAAGCTTCATTGTCCTTATTAATAGTGTCTCTACACCCAATAACCCATTCTGTTGTTCCTAGATAAATTCTAAAGTCTCAAATGGTTATAATCAATATTATTCTTCATCACCCATAAGGTAAACAACACTCTTAACCAATAATTAACATGCAACACCCCAACCCTATAATCGTTCATGCTTTTCTATCAGACCCATCAACTCATATCTCATGAACTAGGGTTTATAATCATCAAACCAATGCTAGAATCAATTAGAGGGTGGAGATATTACCTTTTTGACATTCAATCTCCTTGAATTCGAGTTCTAGGGTTTCTCCTCTCAACAATGATGTCCCAATCGAATATCTAATGATATGGAAGGTTTACCCATATTAATAAAATGTTGGAAAATTGAAATTAACTTAGAATCACTATTAGAACTTACCTTGGGTGGTGGAAGGACCCTTAAGGAGTTAGGTTTTTGAGAGTTCCCCTTTCTAGAGCAAGTTTTTATATTTTGGGGCTGTGGGAGATGAAATATAGCTTTAAAACGACCCCCCACTAGCACGCTCGTACACCTGGAGGCTTGCTCGCACTACTGATTGTGATAAATGGCAGTAACACTGCCTCAAAATTAGCGCGGTCGCACTAATGGGCGCTCTACCGGGCTTGCATGCTCGTGCTGTTCTGTAAAACGCACATAACGTTTTGCACAGAGATCCATTCGGGCTCTATATTATATCGTTGGAAATCTATTTCAAAGGCCTACAACTTTTATGCTTTGAGTTTTCCCCATTTCCTTAGAGATTTTCACTAAAACTTGATGGAAGACAAACCTTCTGCAAACTTAGTCGATTTTGTCAAATCTTATGCACCTCTCTTTCTATATTGATTTTGAAATAACTATTTTACCCATAATCATCCCGATGGAACTTCAAATGTTAAAAATATAAACTTACCACTCATTTAATACATTCACTCCTAAGCTAGATTTACAGGGTGTTACATTATCTCCCCCCTTGGGATCATTCGTCCTCGAATGATGGTCCTGGTTGCAACTACGACTATCTATGGACATCAAACGGGTTGTAACGACCCGATCGGTCATTTTTGAAATTTTTGCCCTGATCCCCCATTAACTGCTTCCCCTAAATTCATTTCTACTATTTTGTTTTACCGGGACATTCAGTGTTAGGATTCGGAGCGTGTTGGGACACTTAGTCCCTAAATGAGAGCTTAACAGTTGGAAAATGGTCCGTATCTGGAATAGTGTGAAGATGACATCAGAATGGAAATCCGATGGTTCCGTTAGCTCTGTTAGGTGATTTCGAGGTTGGGATCGTGTTCGGAATGTAATTTGGAGGTCCGTAGCTCATTTAGGCTTGAAACGCCGAAGTTTGAATTTTTGAAGTTTCCGGTCCGATAGTGGGTTTTTGATCTGAGGGTTGGATTGGAATTTTGAAAGTTTCTGTAGCTCCGTCATGTCATTTGGGATGTGTGCGCAAAATTTCAGGTCATTCGGGCGAGGTTTGGGTAGGTTTCGGATCAAAAGCGTGTTTTGGATGAACTTTAAGTTCTTCGGCTAGAATCTTTGATTTAATCGGGTTTCCGGTGTTGTTTTAGATGTTTAAGGATTGGTACAAGTTCGAATAAGGCTTTAGATGGTATTGGTATTTTTGGTTGGGGTCCCGGGGGCCCCGGGATGATTTCGGATGGTCGTCGGGTAGAATTTCCTAAAGTGTGCAGCAACTGAACTTCTCATCTTCTGGTATTTCCGCTTCTGCAGCTTGGGAACCGCAGAAGCGGCACCGCATAAGCGGCTTCTTTATCGCATAAGCGGAATTGGGCACCACCTCAGGAAAACCGCAGACGCGGTCTCCTTTCTGCATAAGCGAAACCGCAAATGCGGTTAAGGGTCCACAGAAGCGGACTCTGGTCACTTTAGTGGAACCGCAAAAGTGGTTGGTTCTTCCGCAAAAGAGGGACCGCATCCCTGGGCCGCAAAAGCGAAAACGACTGTTCTGATAAGGGTTTATCCGAGGCTTAATTTCAAAAGTTGGAAAATCAATTGAGAGCTCGGGAGAAGGCGATTTTAAGTGGGTTTTGAAGAGAAGTTCATTGGGTAACGTTACTTTGATCCCTTCTAGTTATATTTCATCATCACTTTGTTAAATCAACCATGAGAATTAAATTCAAGGTCTAAAATTGGGAAAAATGGGTGAAACTTCTTAGACTTAATTATGTGATTTTGAGTGGGCATTTGACCTCCGATTTGGGAGATTTTTATATGGTTAGGCTCGTGAGATACGAGGGTTCTGAAAATGCAAAAGTTATTCGATTCTGAACCGTTGGCCTGAGGGGTGTTTTGGTCATTTTACCTATTTTCGCGCCCTAGCTTTAATTTTAATAGTGGAATCAGTTTTTTGCAATATTATTTACGATGTGTAATTGAATTGAATAGATTTGGGCCATTTGGAGTTGGATACTCGTGGCAAAGGCATCGTTCCTTAGCTGATTTTACACCGGTTCGAGGTAAGTAACTTGTCTAACTTTGTGTGGGGGACCTTTCCCCTTAGGATTGTTCTTGATATTTGAGTGCCTTGTACGTGAGGTGACAGGCGCCTACTTGAGCTGATTGATGAAAAATCCAATTTTTGCTTAAGTTGTTATTATTTAGCTTCCCTTCTTACTTGCCTTATCTTACTTGAAACTTATTACTTGTTCTAGGCTAGGAAAGCATGTTTGAGTGACTTAACTGCCTAATTGCTTAAGTTGCTTAATTGTACTATGTGAAGCATGCTAGGCTAGTTTTATCTGCTGCTCTATTTTTCATACTTCATTCCCTTGGTTTGTTTCTGGCTGTGATTACGCATTTACATTGGGACTACGGATGTGGGATTCTGGTAGCTCCCCCCTTGTTTGTTTACTTTGGGACTACGGGTTCGATCTCGGGAGATCCCTCTACACTTTTATTTTGGGACTACGGGACGGTATTCCGGGAGATCCCCCTGCACTTTTATTTTGGGACTACGGGACGGTATTTCGGGAGATCCCCCCTGCACTTTTATTTTGGGACTATGGGACGGTATCCCGGGAGATCCCCCTGTACTTTTATTTTGGGACTACGGGACGGTATCCTGGGAGATCCTTTGATATTGATATGAGAGTTGGACTACGGGACGGTATCCCGGGAGATCCATTGAACAATTGAGGAAAAGGGCTACAGGACGGTATCCTGGGAGACCCTCGTTGGCATTTTTGCAATTTAGCTGTGGTTACTCTGTGTTCCTGTTCTGTCTTTGTAGTATTATTATTTCATTGATCTGCATTATTACACTGCTGCGATAATTAGTTTCGTCAGATTTCTACACTGTTAATATTTTTGCTACTGTATTATTTTTGCCTCAGTAGGGCCCTGACCTTTCCTCATCACTACCCAACCGAGGTTAGGCTTGACACTTACTGAGTACCGCTGTGGTGTACTCACGCCTCTTCTGCGCATGTTTTTCATGTGCAGATCTAGGTACCTCTACGCATGCGCATTATCAGTAGCTGCAGGGAGCTTTTCCGAGACTTGAGGTATCTGCCATATCCGCAGACCGAAGAGTCTCCCTCTCACTCTACCCCTTTAGTTAGTTAGATGCTATTCCGTTCTTCCTTGTTATAGACTTTCCGGATGATTAGAGCATTTTTATGTATTACTCTTAGCCTGTGTTGCCCATGGGTTTCCGGGTTTTTGGGATGGTTTCAGAATTTAAAGTGTTAAGGTGTATGTGCCAGGCGGCAACTGTATACATTACTCACATTATTTAGCTTTTGATTATAAATTTCGTAAATGTTGTTACTTCCGCAATTTGTGTTAGGCTTACCTAGTTGTGAAGACTAGGTGCCGTCATGACGTGTTCACGATTGGTGAACTAGGGTCGTGACAATTTGGTATCAGAGCTCTAGGTTCATAGGAGTAACATGATACATGCCGGTTTATTAGAGTCTCGCTGATTGGTACGGAGACATCCGTATTTATCTACGAGAGGCTTGTAACTGTTCAGGAAAATCTTCATTTCTTTTGAATTCCTTGTCGTGCGATATTTTGACATCAATTCTAAACTTTTGTCTTCTATTCTCTCACACATGGTGAGGACACACGATACACGAGAGGACCAGGCACCCGCGCCCCCTGTTACCGCCGTCAGAGGATGGGGCCGGGGCCGGGGCCAGGGTCAGGGTAGAGGTTGAGGACGCGCACGAGGTGCAGCAATAACACCCCTGCGCTCTGCCATTGAGGTACCACCAACAGATCCAGTTGGAGCACTGGCACCTGGTACACCTGCTACAGCTACTACTACTCCAGCGCTCCAGGAGACCCTGGCTTAGTTCATGAGCATGTACACTAACTTGGCTCAGACGGGGTTGTTTCCCCTCGCTGCAGCCACATCTCAGGCCGGGGGAGGGGCCCAGACTCCTGTAGCCCACACTCCTGAGTAGAGAGTGCCGATGGAGCAGGCCCCAGAGGTTATTCCTGTACCGCCTGTAGCACCAGCACAGCCCGGAGATGGGTCAGCTGTCTCCGAGGACGAGCAGCGTAGGCTAGAGAGGTTCAAGAAATATGATCTCCCAGTGTTCAGTGGCCTAGCATCAGATGATGCCTTGGGATTCTTGGAGGAATGTCATCGCATTCTTCGCACTATTGGCATAGTGGAGTCTAGTGGGGTTTCTTTCACCGCCTTTCAGCTTCGGGGACCCGCCTATGATTGGTGGCGTACTTATGAGTTGGACAGTCCAGTCGAGTCTGCCTCACTGACTTGGACCCAGTTCTCAGACATGTTTATGAGGGAGTTTGTTCCCCAGAGCCTCAGGGATTCATGGCGCGCGGAGTTTGAGCATTTGCGCCAGGGTGCTATGACAGTCTCAGAGTATGCCATCCATTATACCAGGTTGGCCAGACATGCACCGGCTTTGGTTGCCACAGTTCGGGAGAGAGTTCAGAGGTTTATCGAGGGTCTTATTCCCCCCATCCGGTCCAGCATGGCTCGAGAGTTAGATATGGATATTCCTTACCAGCAGGTAGTGAGCATTGCTAGGAGGACTGACGGTATGCTCTCCAGGGAGCAAGGGGAGAGGGAGGCCAAGAGGTCTCGATAGTCGGGTCACTACTTTGGTTCCCGTACTTCATCATCCAGTCATTATGGTAGGGGTTATTCCTGTTCATTCAGCCTTGCCAGCAGCCAGTAGTACTCCAGCTCCGCCAGTACCTCAGGAGCCTTACTATGCGCCTCTATTTTTTAGCGCGCCTCTTGCGCAGGGTACTTCTAGAGGTTAGTCCAGCAGACCTAGCTCCAGTCAGTCACAGCCACCACATCCTCCCAGAGCTTGTTTCGAGTGTGGCAACACACGTCACATGGTTAGGGACTGCCCTAAACTTGGTAGGGGTGCATCTTCACAGACTGCTCAGCCACAGCGTACCTCTCAGAGTTCTCAGGCTATGGTTCCAGCTCCCACTGCTGCCCCACCTGGCCAGCCGGCCAGAGGTGGAGGCCGGGGAGATAGGGGTCGCCCTCGTGAGAGGGGTGGGGCCAGATATTATTGCATTCCTGCTCGCACTGAGGCGGTTGCCTCCGATTCTGTCATCACAGCTATTATTTTGGTTTGTCACAGAGAGACATCGGTTCTATTAAATCCAGGCTCTACTTATTCATATGTGTCCTCTTATTTTACTTCGCATTTGGGTGTGCCTCGGGATTCTTTGAGTGCCCCCGTTTATGTTTCTACTCCTGTGGGAGATTCTCTTGTTGTGGACTGCGTGTACCGGTCGTGTTTGGTTACTATTCGTGGTTTTGAGACTAGGGCTGATCTATTATTACTCGGTATAGTTGACTTTGATATTATTCTAGGCATGGACTGGTTGTCGCCCCATCATGCTATGCTTGATTGTCACGCCAAGACCGTAACGCTGGCTATGCCAGGTGTTCCACGTATTGAGTGGAGTGGTACTTTAGATAATACTCCCAGTAGGGTTATCTCTTTCCTTAAAGCTCAACGTATGGTTGAGAAGGGGTGTGCCGCGTATTTAGCTTATGTGAGAGATGTTAGTGTTGACACCCCTTATGTTGATTCAGTCCCAGTGGTACGGGATTTCCCCGATGTGTTTCCAGCTGATCTTCTGGGCATGCTGCCCGATAGAAATATCGATTTTGGCATTGATCTGTTGCCTGACACTCAGCCCATTTACATTCCTCCATATCGCATGTCTCCTCCTGAGTTGAAGGTGTCACACCTCCTTTTTCCTACTACACCCCCGGAAGGGTTTAATAAGGGAGTTTTTCCAATTAAAGGACAATCGAAACGGGATTTATTATTAAGATTCAGAGTCGCCACTTGGGAGATTAATGGTGTCCCAAGTCACCGGTTGAATCCCGAACCGAGGAAATTATGACTCTATTTAACAGTGCGCGCACAGAAATCCGGATAAGGAATTCTGTTAACTCGGGAGAAGGTGTTAGGCATTCCCAAATTCCTTGGTTTTAGGCTTTTAGCACGGTCACTTAACTGTTATATTCGGCTTAATTATCTGATTTTAGTACATGTTCAAACCTATGTGCATTTTTACCTTTTAACCGCTTTTGATTATTATTATTTTATAAGAATTGCAACGTCGTGAAAACACATCTTGAACCACGTCACATCAATGTACCCGTGGTTATTGACATATTTCGACTCCGTTGAGATTTGGATTTGGGTCACATAAATGTGCACCCTAGTTTAAGAAAGTAATTTATTAAAAAAGCGCGCCTAAAGTGACTAGCGCGTTATTATTTTGGGGAAGGCCGGGAAATTTGCTAAACGACCCATCCCAAGTTCTATAGTATTTTTTAATATATACATTTATGAGAGCCCCGCAATTTATGCGTTTTATTTGGCGAGGCTCATCTCATTTATTATTTTAAAGGGCAAACCTAAGGCAACTACAATTTTCTACTTTTGCGCGGACATGGAGAATTCAACTAATGGAACACCTCGATTTCTAACGGGTTTTATTATTCAAAGTCGTTATAGTCGGGTTACATAAAATGCACCTCCCCCCCAAATTTTAGGCATCGTAACTATGTCACGGGAACCGTACCCTTAATCACGATGATTTATTAATCGCACCTAATCAACGAAACTTGATTAATAACATCTACCAATTCAACTTAACCAAACGAGCGATTGTAGCAGCACACAAATAGTAAGGCATTTTAATACTATGTCAAATCTAAACAAGCTCAAATATGTGATTTCTCCCATACATGATCATATACGTACAATTTTCATTAATAACCAAAAAATGGAGTTAACTATAATTTGCTTCAGTAGGTATAAGAACTAGCATGTTATTTTATATCTACTATATCTCACTGTGGGATATGAACTGGAAATGAAGATCCAAATTTAACAATGGAAAGCGAACCTTTTATTTCTGCATATTTTCAACGTATACAACGAGGAAAGTTTTCGACACAGCAGAACAAATGAGCTAACGACTTGATCCTTGAACCGATACTGGAACTTCGAACGGATCTCACCCGGACGACCTCGAACCAAAACCTCGATCTTGGCAGTATCTCAGTCATGATTTCAGAAAATAATGAATGGACAGTAACTGCAAGCCAAGCAAGCTTGAAACCAGATTCAAACTCCTCTCTTGCTCACAAGAGTCCACTGGTTCGAAACGGGAAGTCGACGGAGTGAGGGCGGTCGACGAAGCTGGGTGAAGCAACAACTGGACGTTTTGGCAGCAGCAATAGCGTTGATGATGGTTCAGGCGTGGTTATGGCTGGTTTTTCACTGCTGGTCGTTTGGTATGTTGAAGGTGATCATTTGGTCGTGACAGCAGCTGCTGGGCACTGGTCGCTGCGTCAACGTTTGGAGTTTTGGGAGTCGAGGACGGATATGGTTGATGGCGTTGGACTGGCGGGGAAGGGCTGGACGTCGGTTCGTGGTGTGGCTATTGGAGACGTGAGGCTGGTGAGGGGTTCTCAGCAGTAGGGTTTTTTTTGGTTCCTTGGAGAAGAAGATCAAATGGTAGTTCTTCAAAAATGTGTCATGTTTATATTTTGATCTCCCAACTCCCTGCCGATGAATAGTTAGTAGTGTATTTATAGGTCTAGGTTAGTTTAGGGTTTTGGGTATTGGGCTTGGTTTTGGGTATTGGGCTTGGGTTGTTATGGGCTAGGTCAGAATTTTGAGCCTAAAAATAGGTCGTTTGAACCAAAATATTATTCTTTCCCCGCAATCGAGAATAAAAATACGATCTTATTTAATTAATCCTATGTAGGCAAAATAACTGTTAAAATGAGACTTGTGAGCACGTGATTTTTGCCCTAAGCAAATTATTCCTAAAATCCAAACAAAATGATTTGCTCTTTATTTTTACAATTTTGTGAATTTTGTATTAATTGTTTGCCTGATTATTTGTGCATGTTAAGTCGTATAAAAAATACAAAATATGCATTTGCATTTAGGAATTTAATTTCACATTTTAGTATCAATTCATTTTAGAACAATTTAAAAAAAATTACAAAATAATAGTCTTAGGACTTTTTTGATAATTGTTGCATTTTTTTAGAAGTTAATTAGGTTTTGCTTTAGTTTTACAAAAATCAAAAAATAATATGCAAAGTAAAAAAAAATATAAAATACAAAAAGATAAAAAATAAAAATACAAAATACAAAAAAATAAAATAAACAATAGCAATTTAAATAAAAGAAGGATGCAGGTTATTTGCCTTGGGCTAAATCAAGCCCAATTTGCTTCAGTACCCGCCCAGGCTAAAAAATTATCCTACCCGGTCCAGCCCTGCTAACCCAAAACGACGCCGTTTGGGCGTCGTTAATCTCAGCCTTTAATTCCCCTCATCCAACGGTCCATTTCAAATTCCGTCATTAACAAAGAAGTAACAAATATTATAACGAAAAACCTAGGCATTTAGACCCTTCTCTGTTACCCCTGTAATGTCCATAACAATCACCCAATCTCCGCCGCCCTCCACCACGAGCCGCCGCCCGGAAATCACCTACGCCGACGTCCAAACCCTTTGAAAATTACACCACAAAATTGCCTTGGCCTCCTCTTCAACCCCACAAACTCCATTCTTTAAAAATGACTGGAACTCTTCGAATATAAAGTTGAAAGTTCCGGTCAAAATCTCATATTTCCCAAAACCAGTCAAAATCATACCTTGGGGTTTCCTTAACCCCTTGACCCTAAATCCAAAGCCAAAAGCCTTCAACTCCGTTTCAAGCCAGGCGAATTTTAAAACTAGGGTTTCCGCCAGAGTTTGAGTTTGTAGAAAACAAGGTGCTAAATAATATAGGCATATAAGAGAAGTCAACTGAGTGAAAATCATTCCCTAGTTTGGAGGTCCAGATTCGGGCAAAACGGTAAGTTTTCTATTTCATTCTTCATATCTCCTTTTGTTTTGTGTCTTGACCATTCTCATTCTCTTCTTTGCTGAACAAATAGCCAAGATTTTGTTTTCAATCACACTTAGGGTCGTTTAAAATTAGTAGTCATAGTTCAATCAAAATAAGTTTAAAACCTGAAAACTGTTCTGTTTCTTTAATAATTGTGGTTTATTGACCTGTTAAGTGGTTAAAAAGGGGGAAATTTTCTTCTATTTCTTGCAATTTGATTCTATGTTAGTAATTGTTTGATAAATTGTTAGTTGATAAGTTGACTGATTCGGTTAATTGAATTTCTAAATCTAGAATCTGTTCGTTTTGATTAATTTTGATAATACTTCTATCCTGTTTTGTGATTAGTGATAATTTTGTTTCAATTTCTGTTTGTTCAGTAATTTTAGTATATAGTAATTGCTAATCATGATTGGTTATAGCTGTTTTTAAAAAAATTAGTAACCATAATTAGTCTATAATAATAAAAATAAAGAAGAAGAAAAGGGGTAAGGGTTAGCAGTAATTGATCAAAGGAAGGGAGGGCACTTTTGGGATAGTAAATGGGTTAGTAGTAATTTCAGCCTAGTTTCAGGGGTATTATAGGCATTGAAAGGGTATTTTAATCAGAATTAGTAAATAATGAAGTGAAGTGAGGGTAGAATAGGAATTTCAAAGGAATAGGAACATAATAGATACAACTAGAACCTTCTAGAATGGGTTTTAGTGTAAGTTTAAATAAAAAAGGTGTAGTAACTTGTTTAACAAGTCAGAAAAAAGGGGACTAATATGAAAATACTAAAAATTGAATTTCCCTCCAATTTTAATTCTATAAATAGGCAGTAATTTTGCCTTAAATCAGAAGTTTTTGAACCTCAATATTCCCCAAAAAAATATCTGCTAAGTTTTCAGATCTGAAATTGAGAATTTTAGATCCAATTTCCTCTACTAGATTTGAATTCCTTCAAAAAAAAAATCCAAAAAACATAGAAAACTTGATAAAAATCCAAAAAAACAACTGTTGATCCCTGGAAATCCTTACTTCATTTTCAAGTTTTAGTCAAATTTGAATAAGTTTGGATCTCCAAAATAGTAGAAATCTGTTAAAATAGCAACAATAATACTATTTTTTTTTCATCAAATTTCTGAGATCATTCCAAGTTCTAGTAGCTAATTCATCTCTATAGTTCATTTCCTAGTAATTTGAAGATATTATAGTACTCTACTCGATTTCAAACAATTTTGGGAGTCAATTTCGTTGAATTTGATCATCTATGGAGCTTATTAAATGCTGAATCTGATTTTGGCCTTGAAAAGTTGTTTTTGATCCAAACCTACTCCTAATCTGGCTGGTTGTGGTTGCTGCATTCAAATCTGCTTGCTGACTTCCTTTCTCTTCATTCATTTGGCATTAATTTCAGGTACATTCACTGAGATCATTACTGTGTAAATTTCTAGTCAAAAAATATGAAATGAAGTCGAAGCATGATCTGCTGTAAATGCTTTAGCTGCTGTAAATTTCAGGACTTGAATTTTTTTTTATGTAATTAATATGGACTGGACAATTGAAACTGTTTGGAACTTTTAATATTAGTTTTGAATATTAGACTGGACTGTTGAATTGAATATTAGAAATTAGTTTATTAAGTATATGTAGAGATATAGACATGTTAACTTCGTTTGAATCATATAGAGAGTCCAGTTAGTAGTGAAATGAACTTTAGTTTTGATTTGAGTCGTTTATTCAAATTAATGTGAAGGGATTTTTTTTTAAAAAAAGACATGCAACTCAATTATAAACTTAGGCATATGCAGATTAGTTACATATTTGGTATTTGAGATAGTTTATTCATTTTTAATTCAAAAGTACTGAGGATTAGTTTGTGGCATTCCCTCTATTAAAGGTATACAATTCCAGATTTAAACGTGAAATGCAAACTTAAAATCAGTTAAAACATTGAAAAAATTTAATAGATTGTTCTGACTCAACGTATGAGTCAACATGATCATTCCAGTGGTTGTGCTCAAAAGGATCCACTGTGGGTCCAAAATGAGGGCAAGTGGGTCTCCTTTGGGGATGGGCTTCATAAGCCCAAGCTGTCAAGCCCATTCACAAGAGTTTCATTTCCAGTGGAAAATTCTTGGCCTATTTGGTCTAGGGGAATCATTCCCATGATAGCTTTGAGGTCCAACATTAAGATTGAGCCATGGATTGGGCTCACGGATTGGGCCTATTTCTAAAGGTTTCGATTCAGGGTT
>MU767519.1:111682-126956 GCA_026770625.1 Nicotiana glauca | reverse complement strand
AGAACTTAGGCTTGGATTTGATGTAATTTGATGGTTTTAGTGTTAATCGTGGTGTTTTGATGATTGGAGCAAGTTCAAATAAGGTATTGGATCATGTTTATGTTTTTGGTTGAGGTCCCGGGGGCCTCGGGGTGAGTTCGGGTAGTTAAATAGAGAGTTTTGGAGTTGTTGCATGTTTAAGTTTGCTGGTATCTGGTGTTTTCGCACCTGCGGTTATGGGACCGCAGGTGCGGTCTCGCAGAAGCGAGCGGGAAGGCGCAGAAGCAGAAAAGTTGGTCCATGTCAGGTTCCGCAGAAGCGGAAGTTAGGACCGCATTTGCGGTACCGCTGGTGCAAAATTTGGGCCGCAGAAGTGGTCAAGGCCCTTAAGTGAAGGTCCGCAGAAGCGGACGTGGACCGCAGATGCGGAAGTCGTAGAACCCACAGAAGCGGAATTACCTGAGCAGTTAAATGAAATAGTCTTCTTCGCGAATTTTTGAAAGAACAACATTTTGGACTTCGAACTTGGAGAGCTTTGTGCGATTTTGATGAGGGTTTCGAGGGCTTTCATCAGGTTTGGATTCTTGGACTTATAATACGATTTTATGGTGTAAAAACATGGATTTAGACTGAATAATCAAGGAATCAAAGGTGAAAAATGGTGATTTAGGGCTTGAACTTAAGAGAGTTTAAAATAGGGATTTGAGGGGTCAAATGGACTCCGATTATTGTGATTTTGATATGTATAGACTGGAGTACGTGATTTTTGCCTCACATGAATTACTCCCATAAATTCAAAACAAATAATTTTTTTCATTGGTTTGCAATTCCGTGGATTTTGTGCCATTTTTCTGTTATTGTGTGAATATTGTCTGTGCATTTTTTTATTTTATTTAATTAATAAAAAAATATATATATATATATTGCAATTGCATTTAGGATTTAATTTGGCATTTTGGAATTAATTAGTAATTAGGTGTTTTATAAAAATGGAAAAAATTATAAAAAATAGTTTATTTTTGCCCTTTCTTTTCAATCTTGAATTTTAGTAGTTTTTCCTTTAATTGGTATTTAATTTAGTTGTGGTAACTATAATTCAGAGTTTAATTAATTTAATTTGATATGACAATTTGATCAGGGATTAATTTAGGTTTGTTTGTATTTTATTTTAATTTAAAAGAAATCAGAAAATAAAAAAAATACTAATAATAATAAAGAGAAGTCAAGTTTTGGGCCATTTTGATTTAAACCAAGCCAGCCCAAATAAAACCCCACTCGGTCCAATTGGCTGAATCTCTCAGACCATCCAAACGACATAGTATCAGTTCAATACTACGTCGTTTAGAGTTCCTCCAAGGCAAATCAATCCATGCCTTTTATCTATCCTTCATCCGACGGTCCCAAGCTTCACCCGTTGCCCGACCTGCCTTATACCCAAACCGACCCAGTCCCCGTACTAAACCAAACGACGACGTTCAGATCTCCCCTTCAATCCTGATCATTGATCATGAACGATACAACGGTCCACAATTGACCTTCCCACCCCGCATAAATATCCTAACACTACCACAGCCCCCTCAGACCCCCCTCCACTCATCTCTCTCGACCTCGTCTCTCTCAGAGACGAGGAACCCTAGCCAGCCGCCCCCAAACCCTCCCTCTTTTCCGGTGGCGACGTCATCTCCGGTGACCTCTAAATTAACACCCTAGCCCCGCCTCAACCTCCCCATTCCAAATATCCAAACATTTCCCCTCGAATCATAGCCAAACGTCTCGAATCTTCAATCGAAATCGGACCTCAAAACCTTAACCTCTCAAAATTCAACCAAAATCACACCCTATACTCTCCTCACCTCCCTCTGCCTAAACCACCAACTGATTTCCTTCGAATGTAACCTAAGCTCCTCCAATTTCAAATCTTAGAAGCGACAGAACCCTTGAAGTTCAATTTGCCAAGTTCTTCTCCAAAACCTTGGTTCAGAAATTGATTCGGGGCACGAAATAATGTGCTCATTCGTTCTTGGTAAAGAACAAATGTTCACATCATTTCGGGCCTCAAATCGGAGTCCTATTTTATTCAACCATTTCATCAGTAAGTTCTCTTCTTCTTTTTTTCCTCTTTGATTAATTCTGTTTCGTTTTCATTTTTTTTATTTTCAATTTTTATTCTTTCTGATAGAAATTTTGTTTAGTTTCAGACCCAGTTTCTTTGCTTTAGTTTAGTTAATGCATATTTATTTCGGTTAGTTTTAGTTTTAGTTTTCAAGTTATTTGGTTTTGTTTGTTTTGTTTTCTGATTTTTAGGTTTAGGATAATTAGCTTATGTGTTTAATTATTAAAAATCTACATTGCCTTGGGTTTCTGGATTGGGTCAGAATTTGAATTTGAATAGTATGTGGATTGGTTGAAAATCAGCTTTCTATTATTTCTGAAATTCTAGGGTAGGTCTGTACAATAAATCAGTTCTCATTTCTAGTTTTTCAAATCAGCTAAAGGTGTCCATCTTTGTTGTGTTTTTTTGTTTGTAAGAAATTAGGATTTAAAAGATGTAAATAAAAGGTAGGTTTTAAGAGTAATTCACAAAGCTGGGAGGTAATTAATCGGGGGTAATTCAGGGGGCAGTCTGGGCATAAGGGGCTGCTGATTAATTTAAAGGCCACTAATAAACTAAGTGGAGACATTCCTAAGTGGAAACTGCACTAGTGCTGTTTTAAAGACTGAAATAGGCACTACTGATTATTTAAAAGGCACTAAGTAAGTGGATGAATTAAGAATTGAAAAAAAAAATAGTAGTGGGAAAAGCACTAACGAAAATATTCACTAAAGGTGCCTGAAATTGAGGATAGAGGGAGGTCTGAAGTTGATAAAGAGGACAGACATATAGACACAAAGGGGAGAAAGAAGAAAGGAACCTCTGAAAATTCCCAAAGTTTTTCAGCCTCTAAAATTTCCCCAAAAATATTATATAGTTTCCAGAGCTAAAATTCGAATTTCATATACTATAACATTGAGATTTTGTAGATTGCTTGCAAGTTTAGCCGATTAATCTTAGTTCCTAGTGTTCGTGGACTCAATTACAAGTCGTTTTGGGGGGTTTATTCAAACTTTTTGGGTTGTTTCTAACTACTGAAGTTTCAGAAAATTTTCTGGGTTTAGTTTCGAATCATTTTGAGTTTATTCAAGTCTGCTGGGTTGAATATTGGTGCTGTGTTTATACAACTCAATTTTGGGCTGATTTTGATAGCATTTGTTTGGGCTGTGAACTCGATTTGAGCTACTGTTGATCGTCTGATTACTGCTGTTGATTCCTCATTCATTTTCATTCTACTATCCAGGTACATACCTTGAGCCAGTTGTGGTGTAGCTCAAATTGGAAATGGAATGAAAACTATACATGATGTTTGCCTTTCAATATATTCAGTTGGTTCAATACGTGCTAACAGCGTGGTAGATGTAGTTGTTTAGTATAATCGTTTCATATTTGTAATTAAATGGACTGTTTGGACTGCTTGTAATCTAGCCTATTCAGTTAGTGTAGTGACAACTTTGAGAGTCATATTAATCTTCATTTCTGCTGGAAGTTAGTAGGTTTTTTTTGCTTGTTCTTTTAATGTAATTATGCATGCTAAATTACGGGTTGAGGATCACACGTTTAAGGGATATTGATGGCTGGTAATCACACTTTGCATTGAGTAATTCAATCAGTGATTATTTATTTTAGAGTATCAGTTAGTGGTTGGATTTTGAATATCAAAGGCTAATGAGTTAGTAAAGGGATGACTGATGCTTCTCTATTCTATTACAACTTAACCCTAAAAATAAAATAAAAAACCTTGCGCCTGTTTGGATTCGAATCTTAGGTGGCTATATACCTATGTCGATTTGTTGAGTCTAACTGACCTCAGCTTCTGAAACTAATCCTTGTTCTCAAATCATCAGGCTATTTAGGTTCATCATTTTGTGTCCTGCATATGACAATTTATTGCCTTAATCTCATCTTCATAATAGCATGAGGTTGAAGTCAAAGAGAAAGTGTAGTTGATAGCCATGTTAGTTAATCATTTTCGAGCTTGCTCTTAAATTTTCAAAAATTGTAGTGTTTATTTACTAGCTTCATGAATCTGATCGTATGTTACAGTCCTGGGCCAACCGTGGAAGCCCAAAAGAGTTACTGAAGATTGGACCTCATAGTATAATTTGGTAAATAATACCAATCAATGGTATTAAGTGTTTAGGCCCTTTTTAGAGACAAAGTTAAGTAGATAATTATAGTTGCTTTTAGGTTGGCTTTAAAAAAAATAAAATGAGACGAGCCTCGCTGAATCAAATACAAAATTGCGGGGCCCTTAATAAATATTATATTAATTCTTAGAATTCGGGTGGACTGTTTAGCAAATTTCACGATCTTCCCTAAAGATAACAAACATGTAGTTTCTCTAGGCGCGTATTTTAATAAAATTACCTTCCTAAATACGGGTGCACATTGATGTGACCCAAATCCAAATTTCAACGGAGTCAAAATGTGTTGACAACCACGGGTGTACTGGTGCAACGTGGTTCAAAACGCATTTTCATGAAGTTGCAATTCTTATTAAAAATAGAAATAAAAGTGGTTTATTAATAAAAGAACATATTTTTTTAAAAATAAAATAAAACCCAAATACAACAGTTGAGAGACCGTGCTAGAACCACGGAATCCGGGAATGCCTAACATCTTCTCCCGGGTTAACAGAATTCCTTACTCGGATTTCTGGTTCGCGGATTGCTAACAGAGTCATAATTTCCTCGGTTCGGGATTCAACCGGTGACTTGGGACACCATTAATCTCCCAAGTGGCGACTCTGAATATTAATAATAAATCCCGTTCCGATTGTCCTTTAAGCGGAAAAACTCCTTTACCACACCCTTCGCAGGGTGTAGCAGTGAAAAAGGAGGTGCGACAGCTCTGGCGACTCTGCTGGGGAATATAGAATCCTGAACGTTTTGTTCAGGGTTCAGAATTCGAGCTTAGATAAATTGTTGTATTTGGTTATATCTGATTTCCCTACATGTTCCATGCCTACTGTGCTAAATGTTTACCGCTTTAATATTATTTGAATTGTATATATAAACTGTGCCGAAACCCCTCTCTTCTTACCTCCGAGGAGTGCACGCTGGTCGTGACTTCTTTCTGTTAGTGTCATATCCCAAAATAGAACGAGGATTTGGAGGAGTTGCAAAACCAGATGATCTTTTGGTTACCGGTATACAGCTCCCATCCTTGGCTCGAGTTGTCCGCTCGGGTAAGCCAAGTCTAGAACGAATACCCATGTTTTAAACCTAGTATAACAAAACCTCATGCCGGATCCCTAGTAGGAACACTTATTTGCATCATGTGCATTTGACTTAGGGGACTCAATACAGGGGTTGGGTCCGTCTAGGACAAGTGACCTGAAATGAAAAGACTATCCTGCTGCATCCTGTTTGTCTTATGCATTTATTCGCCTCAGACTTTCATGCTGACCGGCTTCTGAAAATTGGAAATACTGAAAGATCGTGAAAAAAAAAGAAAAAAAAATAGAGAAAAATAGCAGAGATAATTACTCTTTTTAGTGTCAAAACTCTATTTTGAGAAAATGAAGAATGTTTTTAGTTTAATTTATTTGAAAAAAAAAGTAAATAAAAGAGTCTTGTTTTCAAATTTAGTTATATTACTGACCCGAACTACGCTAGTTTGATTCTCACAGGGTGTGAGATACGAAGGCAACTCTCATTAGGTCCAACTTCCCATTTTGCGAAAATCACCCAAAAAATGTCAAATTTTAAATTTTTATCAATAAGTCGGGCGGTGCCGTTTTGTCAATAATAGCCGAATGTTCCCAAAAGGAAAGCCGGAAGGCTGAATTTGCTTAAACAACCACCTCTGGTCGTTTCTAAGGTTTGGACCAGTTAGCCCACACAACCTCAAAACCTTCGCCACCGAAGTGCTAGAAGGCCGTGCTAAAAACCGGGTCTTGTGTTTTTGAAAACATTGTTGTTGGTTTTGGTGTGAGTCAAATAAGTTTTACCATTTGCTTAAAACCCCTTAATAAATGTGCAGAATGAGCACGGGTCCAAGTTTGCCACTAACAGTCAGGAGCAAGATCCCTTTGGAATTGCGATTATGGTGGGAGGATTTGGGAAACTCGGGACAAGATAAAATCAAACTACATCTGGGAGGTCTCACCAGTTTGTTGAACATCAAACCCAGATGTGACATCATAAAGGCTTTGGTTACGTTTTGGGACCCGTCCTACAATGTATTCCATTTCTCTAATTTTGAACTTACCTCAACCTTGGAAGAGGTAGCAGGTTATATGGACATTACCGAGGGCTAAGGCACAAATATTTGATTGCCCCAAGAGCCGTCAATTCACACAAGTTTATGGATCTACTAAAGATAAGCAAGGGAGTCCCGTACTCTAAATTGGATAGGGGTTTTTCCACTCTACATTTCATATACCAGAAGTATGGGCATATAAGGGGGTTCAACGATCCAGAAAGCGGGGTTTGTAGTGGAGGAGATCAGACAAAATGGGATGAAGATAGGCGGTTCGCATTTATGGTAGCTTTCTTGGGCATTGTGGTGTTTCCCCGGAAAGATAGAAACATCAATCTGAAAGTGGCTGGAGCCGTCAAGGTCCTAATTACTAATAACAAAAGCATGCTGGCCCCTATGATAGTATCTGAGGTAAACCTGGCTCTCACAGCTTGTAAAGCCAGAGCGGATTTCTTCGAAGGATGCAATTTATTATTGCAGATATAGATGATCAAGCATTTGTGTCACCATCATCGGTGTGCGAGCTACAGATCTACAGACAAAGGCTGCATTGAAGAATATAACACAAGTATTTCAGGGCTCAAGTTGCCGGAAGGATTCGAAGACTGGGTATCCTATCTCCATGCCATTACTGCGGTGCAAATAGATTGGAAGTTAGGTTGGCTTCCTGTAGAAGAAATTATATATATGCCTGCCATGGGTCCTTACTTCCTATTAATGGGACTCCGAGGTATTCAGCCTTATACACCTTACCGGGTAATGAGACAGTTAGGAAGGTGTCAGGTGGTACACCCAGATAAAGATCTCAGTGTTTATGCGGTCGAAGTTAGCACCGATGGCCAATTTCATGAAGAAACCGCTCATTCTATATGGAATGAATGCCAGTACTTGACGGAAAACACTCGGGTGCGTGACCTATCCAGAGGTGAAGTCTCACCAGCTTACCTCACCTGGTACAGAAAGAAGACTATTTTTAGAAATGCCCCAGAACGGCCAACCAAAAGGCCGCACATACAGGAGTTTGTGGAGGCATCACAAGAACCGTGGCTTTGGCTGGATAAAGAACGCGAATATAGGGCCCGCATAGGGACATTGGAAAAACAGGTCCAAGATCTCAGGTTTGAAAGCAGTTTGTAGGCCGCCGCCGACGAAGGGGATAAAAAGAAGTTGGCCCATGAAAATGAAGCTTTGAAAACCCAAATCCGACAGATGAGAATGGATGCCGACAAACACCCAAGGAGTCGATCTGATGAGAAGTTGATAAATGAGTTAAAAGAGCAACTCATCGAATGCCAAAAAGATTTAGAGGAATCTGAAGCCAGGATAACAAGGATTAGGGCCAGATGGGCAAGAGGTACAGAAGCGAGAGCAAATCATATGCGGCAAATGAGAAGGACTACGAAGGAAGCATCACCATATTGAGAGAAACAATATCCACTCTCAAAGAGCGGGTCTTCAGGCAAGCCCGAAATGCCAGGACAGAGAGGGAGCGTTGCTATGGCCTAATGGCACGAATGGAAGAACAGATGGGTGAGTTTCAGGATCAACTCTTTAACAACGCCCAAATACTGAGAATGCGATATCAACGAATAGAGCGACTGCTTGCGGACAAGGACAGAATCAGGGGGAGAATTGAAGATATCGGGCACTACATCACCATAAAGTACCGAGCATGTGAGAATATGACCCGTACCACCTTCTTTGCTGCGATAATGATTTATGTCCGCCAGATCATGGAAGAATTGAAAGGGTTGAAAAGGGATCTCACATCAAGGCCTATGGCAAGGCCGGATGATGCCTCACGGGCCACAGAAAAATTCAAAGCATTGATGTATTTTTAATCTTTTTAAATTTGGTGAGTCTGTCAGTCAGTTCTTTAAGTTTTGTTCTGCTCTTCTTTTAAAAAGTTTGTAAACTTTGTTCAAGTGGTTTAATAAAAGTAGTTATTTGTGTGAAAAATATTTTATCACGTGCTTCATATGTCCAGAACTACGCTTGGTCTGATTCATGCGGGGTCATGATACGTAGGCAATCCACATAAGATTCGACCACCTTAAAAGAAAAAGGAAAATGAGAATAAAAGAAAAATAAAATAAATGCACAACTGCTAAAAGCCGGAATGACGCATACAATCGAAGCGAATGTCATGATAGAAATGGTTAAACTGCCTAGGTGTATTGCATCTCAACGTGCGATTGCCTGTTTGTTAAACTCTGAAAACTAACAAGTTTGTTGATTCTTCCAGAAATTTCAAGCAGTTAGTTTAAGCGTACTGGCACAATACCCCTATCAAACCAGATCTAAGGGACCGATACCGGAAATAATGTCTAGCCCTGATAGAGAAGGAAATCTTGAGGTAGAAGAGGTAGATGTACAAGAAATGAAAGTTGAGGTATACAAATTGAAACAACAGATGGCCGAAATGTACCAAGCTTGGACAAGCGGTTAGCCAGCACCACCCTATCCTGCTAACCCCACTTTTCTCCCAACACCCGCCCAAGCTCCAGAACCGTTCATTTCGGAATCATCATTCAACTTTCCTACATATCAACATCACTAAACAATCGCCTCCCGAACACCCCATATGCCAAAAACAAACCCATACCCTCCTCCACCAATCACCCCTGTTTTCGTGGCACCTCCACCTGCCACGCTACAAAAATCCTCCAGTGAGCCCTTGTTTCAGATTCATGACAACCACTGCTATTCACCTGAGCCTACCTTTAAAGCTCCCGAGCCGCACTCCTACACCCCTCACTTGGATAACCCGGTAGAACTGAAAAAATAACTCAAGAATCCAGAACAAGAAGAAATGGCTCGAAAAGTAAAAAGCCTAGAGCAATCTTTTCGAAATATGCAGGGCCTGGGTGGCCAAGTCAGCGTGGCGTACAAGGATTTATGCCTGTTTCCAGATGTTCAGTTGCCAGCTGGGTTCAAGATGCCTAAGTTCGATCTGTATGACGGGCATGGTGATCCAGTGGCACATTTAAGAGGGTTATGCAGTAAGATGAGAGGAGCAGGCGGAAGAGATGAGTTACTATGGCGTACTTCAGCCAGAGTTTGAGTGGGTCTACGTTGGAGTGGTACACACGCCAAGACCATGGTAGATGGTACACTTGGGATGACTTGGCACAAGCATTCGCCGATCACTTCCAGTACAATTTGCAGATCATTCCCGATCGTTTGTCGCTGATAAAGTTAGAGAAGAAACCTGGGGAGAGTTTCAGGGAATACAAGTTCCGCTGGAGAGAACAGGCTGCAAGGGTCGATCCCCCAATGAAGGAAGGAGAAATGGTCGATTACTTTCTGCAAGCCTTGGAGCCATTTTACTTTGGTCACTTGGTGACGGCAATTGGCAAGTCATTCAATGAGGTTGTGAAAATGGGTGATATGATCGAAGAGGGACTCAAGTCTAATAAAATACTGAGTTACTCGGCAATCAAAGCCACCACTCAAGCTATCCAGAGCGGCACAGGAGGTGTGCTCGGGAAAAAGAAGAAAGAAGAAGTCGCGACAGTTGAAGCAGGCAATTAGTCCTGATCTAGAGGTCCTTCACCCTACTACCAGCCCAGACCCCACCGCCCAAATTATCCATACACCCCATATAGTCCTCCACAACCCTACTACCCAGAGCCACGTTTTTCGTCCATCACGCCCAAACATATACCCTACCACCGGTTCACCAGCAATGGCATACACCGGCTC
Organism: Nicotiana glauca; assembly: GCA_026770625.1. Taxonomy (NCBI): domain Eukaryota; kingdom Viridiplantae; phylum Streptophyta; class Magnoliopsida; order Solanales; family Solanaceae; genus Nicotiana; species Nicotiana glauca. The sequence goes on along the minus strand of MU767519.1, from coordinate 116,974 downwards.
CCCAAAATGCATACCCACCCCCACAAAACACATATCCACCCCCAAGGGCCTACAGAAATCCTCCAGGATCGGGTTTTCGTAGGAATCAAGCTTTCAGGAATGAGAGGGTACAGAAGCAGAAGACATTTACTCCGCTGGGGGAAAGCTATACTACTCTATTCCACAAATTAAGGCAATTAGGCCTGCTGAGTCCTGTTGAGCCCAAATTTCCAAATCCCCTTCCCAGAAATCTGGACCATTCAATAAGCTGTGAATATTGTTCGGGGGCCCCCGGACATGATACCCAAAAATGTTGGAAACTGAAAACCGCGGTGCAGGAACTCATTGATGCTCACCAAATTGAAGTTCGGACCCCAGAGGCACCCAATATCAACAAAAATCTGCTTCCGACTCACCATGAGGCCCATATGATTGATTTGATACACAAAGAAAGGGAGCCAAAGAAACCGTCGCAGACAGTAATGATGGTCCGGTCCAGCGAAACCATTTCGAAAGAGAAGGTGACCAGTGGGAAGTCAGTGACCAAGGCAAGACGGTTGTGGTAGCTGAGAAGGAGTCATCAAGCATTATTGTAATGAAACCAGAACAAGCAAAAGTGATAATACCAGGGGTTGCAAGTAAACCTGTTGTGGTTGTGAAGGGTGCTCGCATAGAGCCTGTTATTATAAAGTCGATAACTCAGTTGCCAGTAATCAACACCAAAGTTGTCCCCTGGAGTTATGAACAAGTGGTGGTGACATATAAGGTAAGGAGGTCAGGTAAGAAGTGTGTGAAATCCAAGGTCTGACTCGTTCGGGAAGGTGCTTTGCTCCCACAGAGTTAAGAAAAGCCAATCCAGCAGCGGTAAAGAAATCTGTAACCGAGGAAGAAGCGGAGGAGTTCCTGAAGAAAATGAAGATGCAGGACTACTCCATAGTAGAGCAGTTAAGGAAAATTCTGGCCCAAATCTCATTGCTTTGATTGCTGATCCACTCAGATGAACACCGCCAAGCATTGATGACGATATTGAATGAGGCCCACGTCCCCGACAAGATCTCGGTGAATCACCTGGAGAAGATAGCTAGAAAAATATTTGAGGTAAACAGAGTTACTTTCTCAGATGATGAGTTGCCAGTGGAGGGCACAGAACATAACAAGGACCTTTATCTGACAGTGAAATGTGAAGACTCTGTGGTTACACGACTTATTATTGATAACGGGTCCAGTGCAAATATATGTCCTCTCTCCAGATTGACCAAAATGAAAGTGGATAATGACAGAATCCGCAAGAACAGTGTTTATGTTCGGGGGTTTGATGGTGGAGGCAAAGATTCAGTGGGTGACATAATATTGGAATTGTCAATAGGGCCCGTGGAGTTCACCATGGATTTTCAAGTATTAGATGTGGCGGTTTCTTTATAACCTTTTGCTGGGACGACCCTGGATCCATGCTGCCAAGGCAGTGCCATCTACGTTGCATCAAGTAGTCAAATTCGAGTGGGAAAGACAAGAAATTGTGGTGCACGGTGAAGATAATACGGGTGCCCTAGGTGACGCCATTATACCTTTAATTGAAACGGAAGACGACCAGGGGCCGTGGTATATCAAGTCTCTGACACAGTACCAGTGGAAAAAGTCTGAGAGGGGAAAAGCATCCCAGTTCCTAGAGTAACGGCCGCAACTGTTATGGTGGCTTCTAAAATGTTAAAGAAAGGTTTTATACTGGGTAGAGGTTTGGATGCTGATCTTCAAGGCATCGTGCAGCCAGTTTCTCTTGCAAAGAATTTGGATACTTTTGGTTTAGGGTTCAATCCCACTGCGGCAGATGCAAGACGAGCCCGCAAAATGAAGAAGAAAGCATGGGTATTGCCAAAGCTAATCCCGCGCCTGTCAAGATCTTTCGTCAGGTCGAGCATCAAAAGGCAACTGCTATCCCAGGTTACAGGGCCACTAATTAGTGTAAATGGAGATTTAGATGAAGGTTTTGAAAGATTATTCGCTGAAGTCAACATGGTAGAAGCTGGGGAAGGATCCAGCAAGGCAGATGTGCAGTTTGTAGGGCCTAAGGCCAAGGTCAACAATTGGATGGCTACTCCTCTGCCCATGCGGAGGGAGTCTTGGTAGTAGGATTTGAATTTTCCTTCATGTTTAGCTGGATTATTCCAGGGTTGTAATCCAGTTTTCTTTATTTTGTATTCAGCAAAAGTGTGAAACCTTGTTATCATGTATTTTAATCAATGAAAGTTTCTTCTTTACTCTTTATCTTATTTTAATTTTATTTTCTTTTTATTTCCTTTTCTGAACAGTTCTCTTTATACCGGTCTCAATGACATGGCATGCACGATGGATCTTCAATATACTCTAAAAAATCAATCTAATTCCGAACTGGTAGTGAAAGAGGTAGAATATGATGATGAGTCGGAATACGGTGAGGATGAAGCCTTCGAGGAAATTAACAGAGAGTTAAGCCAATTCGAAGAGAAAGCCAAGCCCAACTTAAATGATATGAAAGCCATTAATTTGGGGGATGTGGATGACATTCGGGAAACTCAAATAAGCATCCACATTGAACCTCAGGGAAGAGTTAATCAAAACACTCTTTGAATTCAAAGACATTTTTGCATGGTCATATGATGACATGCCGGGTTTAAGCACCGATTTAGTGGATCATAAATTGCCCACTGAACCGGCGTTCCCTCTCGTTAAGCAAAAATTAAGGAAGTTCAAAACAGACATGAGTTTGAAGATTAAGGAAGAAGTAACCAAACAACTGAATGCAAAAGTTATTCGGGTCACTCGATATCCTGATTGGTTGGCTAATGTGGTACCAGTGCCGAAGAAAGATGGGAAGATCAGGGTGTGTGTGTTGATTATCGCAATCTAAACAAGGCAAGCCCAAAGGATAACTTTCCATTACCCAACATTCATATTTTGATCGATAATTGTGCCGGACGTGAGATCGGGTCTTTTGTGGATTGTTATGCTGGGTATCATCAGATTTTGATGGACGAGGAAGATGCAGAGAAAACAGATTTCATTACGCCGTGGGGAACTTATTGCATTGGGTAATTCCATTTAGTCTAAAGAATGCTGGAGCAACGTACATGAAGGCAATGACTACTATGTTTCATGACATGATACACAAAGAGATTGAGGTATACATGGATGATGTGATTATAAAATCCAAGCGGCAGGCAGACCACGTAGAAGACTTAAGGAAGTTTTTTCGAAGACTTCGAAGGTATGATATTAAGCTCAACCCCGCTAAATGTGCATTTGGTGTTCTATCTGGAAAGCTATTGGGATTCATAGTAAATCGACGAGGCATTGAGTTGGACCCATCAAAGATCAAGTCCATTCAGGAATTGCCACCTCCAAAAAACAAAACAGAAGTAATGAGTCTGTTGGGAAGGTTGAATTATATCAGTAGGTTCATCGCTCAACTCACAGCGACTTGTGAACCCATTTTTCGGCTACTGAAGAAAGATGCCGCGGTAGAATGGACTAAGGAATGTCAGGAAGCATTTGACCAGATCAAAGGGTATTTATCAAATCCACCTGTGTTAGTTCCACCCGAACCAGGGAGACCGTTGATTCTCTACCTGACGGTCCTGGAGAATTCATTTGGTTGTGTACTGGGGCAACACGACGTCACCGGCAGGAAGGAGCAGGCCATCTATTATCTCAGCAAGAAGTTTACGGTTTATGAGGTTAAGTACACCCAACTTGATAAGACATGTTGCGCCCTAACTTGGGTGGCACAAAAGTTGAAGCATTATTTGTCTTCTTATACTACTTACCTTATATCTCGTCTGGACCCATTGAAGTATATTTTCCAGAAGCCTATGCCCACAGGGAGATTGGAGAAATGGCAGATATTGCTCATGGAATTCGATATCGTCTATGTGACGAGGACGGCAATGAAAGCCCAAGCATTGGCCGATCACTTGGCTAAAAATCCGGTTGATGAAGAATACGAGCCATTAAAGACATATTTTCCTGATGAAGAAGTGATACATATAGATATGTTAGAATTAACCGAGGAACTAGGATAGAAGCTTTTCTTTGACGGAGCTACAAATGCAAAGGGAGCTGGAATAGGAGCGGTACTTATTTATGAAACAGGACATCATTATCCTGTTACGGCTCAGATACGTTTCTATTGTACCAACAACATGGCTGAGTATGAGGCATGCATTTTAGGGTTACGATTAGCCGCAGACATGGGTGTCCAGGACGTCTTGGTCTTGGGAGACTCGGACCTTCTGGTACATCAGATTCAAGGTAAATGGGAAATGCGAGATTTGAAGCTCATACCGTATAGACAATGTTTACACGATATGTGTCAACGGTTTCGATCAGTGGAGTTCAGGCACATCCCAAGAGTGCATAATGAAGTTGTCGATGCTTTGGCCACCTTAACATCAATGTTGCACCACCCAAACAAAATTCATGTTGACCCATTGCATATTCAGGTCCGTGATCAGCATGCTTATTGTAACATGATAGAGGAAGAAATGGACGGTGAACCATGGTTCTATGATGTCAAGGAGTACCTCAGGATGGGGATGTACCCGGAGCAGGCCACCGGAGATCAAAAGAGAGTCATTCGGCGATTGGAAAATGGATTTTTCCTTAGTGGAGGAGTGTTGTACAAAAGAACACCGGACTTGGGGTTGCTGAGATGTATAGATGCTAGTCAAGCCGCGACAATTATGGCAGAGGTACATTCTAGAGTTTGTGGGCCACATATGAGCGGATATGTATTGGCGAAGAAGATTCTTCGAGCAGGGTATTATTGGCTCACTATGGAGCATGATTGTATCAGTTTCGTGCGAAAATGCTATTAGTGTCAGATACACGGAGATCTGATTCATTCTCCCCCAACAAAATTACACACGATGTCCGCACCATGGAACTTTGTTGCATGGGGGATGGATGTCATTGGACCTATTGAGCCGACAGCTTCCAGCGGTCATAGGTTCATTCTGGTAGCCATTGATTATTTTACCAAGTGGGTTGAAGCTAAAACTTTCAAGTCGGTAACCAAGAAAGCAGTGGTGGATTTTGTTCATTCCCATATCATCTGTAGATTTGGGATCCCAAAGGTGATCATCACGGATAATGGTGCTAATCTTAACAGCGGTTTGATGAAAGAAGTGTGTCAGCAGTTCAAGATTACACACCGTAACTCCATACCATATCGTCCCAAGGCAAATGGAGCAGTCGAGGCAGCCAACAAGAACATAAAGAAGATATTGAGGAAAATGGTAGAAGATACCAGACAATGGCATGAAAAGTTACCATTTGCAT
>MU767519.1:66019-95926 GCA_026770625.1 Nicotiana glauca | reverse complement strand
ATCCCCCGAAGCTAACCAAACCACCGGAATTCACATCCGAGCCCTCTAACCACATAGTCAACTTCCGGTTGACTTTTCCAAAATAAGTTTCCTTCTAAGAGGCTAAATGCCTTAATTCCAACTAAAACCAACTCAATTCTACTCGATCAACTCTAATACCGATATTGAAACATGAAACAACACAATAAGGGGGAAACGGGGCGGTAACTCACTTGACAACGGGTCGGGTCGTCACAGTAGCTGAGCAAGGTGACCGCCAGCGTTCGCGGCACCGAAGTCCTTCTTTTTGATTCTAAATTTTTAATCCATGTATTACAGACCTTGTAGTTGTATTAAAAATCCTTCTAGATGCTCGTGACTTGTGACACTCCAGTCGGGCTGTGTTGGGTTGTTAATATCGATTATTAATGTCATTAAGTCGTATTTATCTATTCATTTACGTTTAATAATTTTGAAAGAGACAAATTGGGTTAGTTGGATGGCCTTGTCTTCACGAGGGGCGCCATCACGACCGGAGTGGGGTTTGGGTCGTGACAATAGTATAGCGTAAGTATATGTATTATATACATATATAAGCTATATTGGATACAGTATTACTTAATACACTTATACTCAGTGCATAGTATATCGTAAGTATATATATTATATACATATATAAGCTATATTCGATATAGTATTACCTAATACACTTATACTCAGTACATAGTATAGCGTAAGTATATATATTATATACATATATAAGCTATATTCGATACAGTATTACCTAATACACTTACACTCAGTGCATGGTATAGCGTAAGTATATATATTATATACATATATAAGCTATATTCGATACAATATTACCTAATACACTTACACTCAGTGCATGGTATAGCGTAAGTATATATATTATATACATATATAAGCTATATTCGATATAGTATTACCTAATACACTTATACTCAATGCATAGTATAGCGTAAGTATATATTATATACATGTATAAGCTATATTCGATACAGTATTACCTAATATACTTATACTCAGTGCATAGTATAGTGTAAGTATATATATTATATACATATATAAGCTATATTCGATATAGTATTACCTAATACACTTATACTCAGTGCATAGTATAGCGTAAGTATATATATTATATACATATATAAGCTATATTCGATACAGTATTACTTAATACACTTATACTCAGTGCATAGTATAGTGTAAGTATATATATATTATATATATATATAAATATATATATATATATATATATATATATATATATATATATATACATACACACATATATAAGCTATATTCGATACAGTATTACCTAATACACTTATACTCAGTGCATAGTATAGCGTAAGTATATATATTATATAAATATATAAGCTATATTCGATATAGTATTACCTAATACACTTATGTTCAGTGCATGGTTGTAACGACCCGACCGGTCGTTTTTAGAATTCACGCCCCGATCCCCTATTTTTTACTTTTTCCCAAGTCTATTTATGCTAATTTGAATTGCCGGGATGTTCGGTTTTGAACTTCGGGCAGTTTTGGGACACTTAGTCCCTAAATGAGAGCTTAAGTGTTGGAAAGTGGTCCGTAGTTGGGACAGTGTGAGGATGACCTCGGAATGGAAATCTGATGGTTCCATTAGCTCCGTTAGGTGATTTTGGGGTTGGGAGCGTGTTTGGAATGTGGTTTGGAGCTCCGTAGCTAGTTTAAGCTAGAAATGACGAAGTTTGAATTTTTGAAGTTTCCGGTCCGATAGTGAGATTTTGATCCGAGGGTCGGAATGAAATTCCATAAGTTGCAATAGCTCCGTCATGTCATTTGGGATATGTGTACAAAATTTCAGGTCATTCGGACGTGGTTTGGTTAGGTTTTTGATCGAAAGCGCATTTTGATGATTTGGAAGTTCATAAACTTGATTTTTGGTTTGATCCATTGTTTCGATGTTGTTTTGTGTGATTTGAAACTTCAAGCAAGTCCGTGTTAGGTTATATGAGTTGTGTGTGTGATTTGACGGGGTCTCGGGAGACTCGGGTGTGTTTCGGAGGGGATACGGGTCTTTTTCTTCCACTTTTGCACTGCTGTTGCTGCTTTTAGTACTCCTTCTATGCGTTCGCGATCAGGCCTTCACGATCGCGAAGGCTTATCTTGGCCACCGGGAAATTTCTTCACGCTCGCATAACACATCCCGTGTTCGCGATGCCCAGTGCACTTCTACTTCGCGTTCGCAAAGGCAACCCTGCGTTCGCATAGAGCAATTTCTGGAACCTCATATTTTCCTTCAACGCGTTCGCACTAGTGCTTCCGCGATCGCGAAGCACTGCTGGTCCCTTCTATGCGTTCATGTTTCCTTCATCGCGTTCGCGATGCACATTTCTGGGCCAACCCATTTTTCCTCCACGCGATCGCGATCGCGACCCTTGCTCCGTGATCGCGATGAACAATTAACTGGGCTGACATAATTTAATCCCAAATTCGAGGGTTTCATCATTTTATCACATTTTGACTTCTAGAGCTTGGTTCTTGGCGATTTTTGAAGGGATTTTCACCTGGGCAACTTGGTCAAGTAATTCTCACTCGATTTAGATCAATTTCCATGAATCTCCTCTTAATTTCATCCTTTAATTTTAGATTTTTAATGAAAAATGGGTAGAAGGCCATTTGGAGTCGAGTACTCGTGGCAAGAACGTGGTTTCTAGTTGATTTTAGCCGGTTCGAGGTAAGTATCTTGCCTAACCTTGTGTGGGGGACTTCTCCTTAGGATTTGAGTCTTCTTTGTTGATTTTATTCCTTGTACACGACGTGACAAGTGCGTGCTCGGATTTATTTATGGAAAATTGTCCCTCTTAGGCTCTTAGATCCCTGTAATCACTGAGTATGAAGTTGTTCTTGATACGATTGAGTTCCCTGTTATTAGTTTCACATCTACGTGTCTTACTTAGAAACTTATTTGCCCTTTTTGGTTTATTCTAGTTGCCTAATTGACTTTTACTTGTGTAACTGAAGACATATACCCTTCTATAGTCACACTACCTTTCCTAGCGACTTGCCTTTGTTTGGAAATCATCAATTCTATCCCTCATGCAATTAATTGGTTGTAATTGGAAAGAAGTTGGATGTCCTATGTTTAGTTGATATTTCCTTAAATGTAATTATTTGATTCGTGTTAATTTTCCTTATTGGTTGGATACTCCTTGATTGTAAGTTCCTCTGTGACTTCGTGCAAATATGTTACTTGTCATATTGTTGTGGTTACCGATGTAGCTATCACATACTTATCATGTCTTGTTATTTTTTTGAGGTTATCGTGCTTCCTGGTTTTTTGTGACACTTATTATGTATGGTGATTCCTTTGCCGGGACTTTATTGTTTTTCTATTATTGATTCCCTTGCCGGGATGTTGTTGTTCTAGTATTTGGGTGAGGAAGAGTGATAAGGCACGAAGGGTGATGTCGTGCACATGTACATTTATGTTGATCGGGCTGTAGTGCGGGATATCAAGAGATCCCTAGCACGTATATTGAGGATATCGAGAGATCCTCGGGATACCAAGAGATCCCTAGTACATATATTGAGGATACCAAGAGATCCCCAACATATATATTGAGGATACCAAGAGATCCTCGGGATACCAAGAAATCCCCAGCACACATATTGAGGATACCAAGAGGTCCTCGAGATACCAAGAGATCCTCGGGATATCAAGAGATCCCTAGTACATATATTGAGGATACCAAGAGATCCTCGGGTTACCAAGAGATCCCTAGTACACATATTTATGTTTGGGAACAGTGTTATGCACGTGTGGCGGAATAAGGCGGTGCTTATTATATTATTAGTTGCACAAGTGGAGAAATAAGGTGGGCTATGTAGGGATTGATTGTATAGAGTTGTGACGGCCTGTGGAGGCATTCCTATTTGTTTTATATTGTGATTGTGGGTGGTTTTCCTGTATGAGCGTTACCGCTTGGGAGTTGTGAGGAAACATCATACGTGCGGTCCGTTCTCCTTTTTACATTTGCTAGCTGGTTGAATTTTGTTAGAAACACTTGCACAAGTATACACACAGCTGAACACTCCTATTATAGGTAAATTCCTTTTGATTTTGCTAAGGATGGAGGTACGCCCTCGTTTATCCATTATATTTGGGAGTGTGGCCCTAGTTGGCCAGTTAGTTGTCAGCTTGACCATGCGATTGATGGGGCACGGGATGCCGATTGTTAGATTTCAGATGTTGGGTCCTTTACGAGTTGTGGTTGTCCGAGACTTGGTAAAATTGTGGAAAGAGTTGAATAAGACCTTTGTGAACATCATTGCACGAGTTATTGACTTGTTATTCCCCTTGCTGTGTTGTGACCTTAAGGTTTGGATTGTGATTTTGCCATTGTTTTGTATCATCGTTTATTATATTCTTGTTGTTTATTGTTGTGTTTATACCTTATTGTGAATTGTAGAATTCTTGGTCATTCATGCAGTCTTTACATATTTATATGTCGTTACCATTATTCCTATGATTATCCTGTTTATTGACTGGTAGGTGTCTCGACTGTTCCTCGTCACTACTCTACCGAGGTTAGTCTTGATACTTACTGGGCACCGCCGTTGTGTGCTCATACTACTCTTCTGCACATTTTTGTTGTGCAGATACAGGTACCCCCGCTCATTTCTGTCAGCCTTGGAAGGAGGCGTATCGGTAGAGACTTCGAGGTATAGCTGTCGCGCCCGCAGACGAGGAGTCCCTATTCTGTTCTAGACTTAGTATTTAGTTTATTCCTTTCTCTCTGTTGTTTAGTTATTTTGGATTTAGAGTAGCGTACTATGTTTTCTATTAGCATGTGGTTCCCGTGAGTTTTCGGGTTTTAGGATTTAGTTGTAGTCTTCCGCTTATCTTCATAGTTGTGTGGGTCGAGCGGCCTTATATACGGTTGTTATTCTATATGTTCAGTTCAAATTATTTATTCCACAAGTTAAGTTGTTAAATTTCCGCATTGTTAGGCTTACCTAGTCGTAAGAACTAGGTGCCATCACGACATGTTCATGGAGGGTGAACTGGGGTCGTGACAAGTTGGTATCAGAGCTCTAGGTTCATAGGAGTCACGGAACACAGACCAGTTTATTAGAGTCTCGTTGAGCGGTACGGAGACATCTATACTTCTCTACGAGGGGCTATGTAACTGTTTAGGAAAAAACTTCATCTCATTTTAATTCCTTGTCGTGCGATATTTTTGGACATCAAACCTAAACTTCCGACTTCTACTCTCTCACAGTTGGTGAGGACACATACTACCCGAGGTGATCAGGCACCCGCGCCCCCTACTACAGTCGTCAGAGGTCGTGACCGGGGTAGAGTTCGAGGACGCGCATGTGGTGCAGCGAGAGTGCCTATGCGAGCTGCCGCTGAAGCACCACCAGCAGATCCAGCCAGAGTCCAGGCACCTGACACGCCCACTGCTACTACTACCCCAGCCATTCAGGAGACTCTTGCACAATTCATGAGTATATACACCACTTTGGCTCAGGCAGGATTGCTTCCCCTTGCTGCAGCCACACCCCAGGCCGGGGGAGGAGCACATACTCTCGCCGACCGCATTCCTGAGCAACGAGCGCATGTCGAGCAGGTCCCAGAGATTATTCCTGCACTGCATGCGGCACCAGTTCAGCCGAGGGCATGGCAGCGGCTTCCAAGAAGGAGCAGATGAGACTAGAGAGGTTCAAGAAGTATGACCCTCCGGTGTTCAGTGGATTAGCATCAGACGATGCCTTGGGGTTTCTTGATGAGTGTTATTGTATTCTCCGTACTATGGGTATCGCTGGATCGAGCGGGGTTTCCTTCACTACTTTTCAGCTTCGAGGAGCCGCCTATGATTGGTGGCGCACCTATGAGATAAACAGTCCCGATGAGGCAGCTTTACTGACTTGGACTCAATTTTTAGATATGTTCCTGAGAGAGTCTGTTCCTCAGAGCCTCAGGGATGCATGGCGTGGGGAGTTTGAGCATTTGCGTCAGGGTGCTATGACCGTCTCAGAGTGTGCTGTCCGTCACACCAGTTTGGCTAGACATGCTTCAGCCTTAGTTCTACTGTTTGCAAGAAGGTTCGTCGGTTCATTGAGGGGCTTATTCCTAGCATCAGGTCCAGCATGGCCCGTGAGTTGGAGATGGATATTCCATATCAGCAGGTGGTGAACATTGCTAGGAGGATAGAGGGTATGCATGCTAGAGAGAGAGAGGGCAGGCAGGGTCATGCGAGAGAGAGCAGACGAGATCAGTAGAGAGAGAGTTTGAGAAGGAAAGGAGTCCTCGTAGACCGAGGGGATATACAGGTCCTTATTTTGGAGGAAGGGTACGTCATGGTAGATGTTTTGCGGGTCAGCCAGTTCAGTTTGCGCTACAGACTCAGCATGGTGACTCAGGTGTTCATGGGTCTTGGAATAACTGTATCGTACAGTTCCCACCACCTCGCCAGTAGAGAGGGTGCTTTGAGTGTGGAGATACTAGCCACATGGTGAGAGATTGTCCCAGACTTCGGACCAGTGTGTCTCAGCAAGGTATTCAGGCAGGTAGAGGGCGCCCAAGAGGGGGAGGCCCGGCTCGTTGATGTGTTTCATATGGTAGGCTTAAGGCTGGTGCGCCAGTTGAATGTTATTCAGGTACGAATTTGGTTTATTATTGAGGGGTACTATCTGTAGTTCATCATAGTTCTGCTTATCGGGGCGAGTTTCCTTGTTTGTTGTTCCATTTATGGGGGCACTTCATGATTTGCACTCTATCTATGTGATTATCCTGTTGGGAGGTTCTATGAGTGATAGCCGTGTCTATCGTCTGTTTCTAGCCGTTGTCGAGAGTTATGAGGCTAGTAGTAAATTCCTGTTGTCTGCTTTGGTAGGTTTGATGTGATTTCTCAGTATTCTTGGTTACGAGCTGTAATTTTTATGCTCCACCGGTGTGGGGACCAGTCTGTGTTGTAACTTATAGACGGAATTGATCTAGTGAGAGTCTCTAGATGGGTTGATGTGTGCCCTACTTGTGATTCAGTGTTGAGGGCGGGACCCTCGTGATTTCAGGTGATTTGAGATGTTGAGACCGGGCTGTGTACTGCGGTGAGAGTTATATATTGGTATAAGATCCTTGTGAGACCTTTATATGCTTTCATTCTTCCTTGTTAGGTATTTTTGTCGATTTGTGTTTTAGAAGAATTTGTGCTAGTTTGATTTGTTTGTTAGTTCCCTTATGTGTTTCCTTTCTCATATTCAGTCTTTTTCGTTTTATGCTTCTTGAGTTTAGCTTGTGGGATGTACCGTTGGTGTTGGCTGAGATTTGGTTATTCGGGTGTTTGTTATGTGGTTTTCGTGGTTATTATCATCGCCAGTGTAGTGGAGGGTTGAAAAGAGTTCTTGTTGAATATGAGGTTTATGGCCGGTACGGATTTGGTCTTAGGCAAGTATTACTACCAGAAATGTTATTGTGGGCCTATGTGTAATGTGTCATGTTGTGTGGTTGTACCCTGTGCGTGTTGTCTTGTATTGAAATAGCTGGTTGAGACTGATACCAGATATGGATTTAGGATCGGGTCTTTTGGAAACGGATGGAAGGTGAGAAATTCTGGCTTGAAGGCCTATTGGTATTGCTAGAAAGGCTAAATTTCAGTTGAGATGGTGTCGTCCGGCTTAAGAGGATTGGGGTGACGTGGGATCACCCGCGGGTGTATGTTGGAAGTGCCCACTTAGTGACTTGAAGATTTTAGGTGTGTTCTCTATGCCCGTTCGAGGACGAACGAATGTTTAAGTGTGGGAGGATGTAACGACCCGACCGGTCATTTTTAGAATTCACGCCCCGATCCCCTATTTTATGCTTTTCCTAAGTCTATTTATGCTAATTTGAATTGCCGGGATGTTTGGTTTTGAACTTCGGAGAGTTTTGGGACACTTAGTCCCTAAATGAGAGCTTAAGTGTTGGAAAGTGGTCCATAGTCGGGACAGTGTGAGGACGACCTCGGAATGAAAATCCGATGATTTCGTTAGCTCCGTTAGGTGATTTCGGGGTTGGGAGCATGTTCAGAATGTGTTTTGGAGGTCCGTAGCTAGTTTAGGCTAGAAATGCCGAAGTTTGAATTTTTGAAGTTTCCGGTCCGATAGTGAGATGTTGATCCGAGGGTCGGAATAGAATTCTGGAAGTCGCAGTAGCTCCGTCATGTCCTTTGGGATTTGTGTGCAAAATTTCAGGTCATTCGGACGTGGTTTGGTTAGATTTTTGATCGAAAGCGTATTTTGAGGATTTGGAAGTTCATAAGCTTGATTTTTGGTTTGATCCGTCATTTCAATGTTGTTCTGTGTGATTTGAAACTTCAAGCGAGTTCGTGTTAGGTTATATGACTTGTGTGTGTGATTTGATGGGGTCTCGGGAGCCTTGGGTGTGTTTCGGAGGGGCTACGGGTCTTTTTCTTCCACTTTTGCACTGTTGTTGCTGCTTGTGGTACTCCTTCTATGCGTTCGCTATCAGGCCTTCACGATCACGAAGGCTTATCTTGTCCACCGGGAAATCTCTTCACGTTCGCATAACACATCCCGCGTTCGCGATGCCCAGTGCACTTCTTCTTCGCGTTCGCAAAGGCAACCCTGCGTTCGCATAGAGCAATTTCTGGAACCTCATATTTTCCTTCAACGCGTTCGCACTTGTGCTTCCGTGATCGCGAAGCAGTGCTGGTCCCTTCTCCGCGTTCGCATTTCCTTCATCACGTTCGTGATGCACATTTCTGGGCCAACCCATTTTTCCTCCAGGCGATTGCGACCCTTGCTCCGCGATCGTGATGAACAATTAACTGGGCAGACATAATTTAATCCCAAATTCGAGGGTTTCATCATTTTATCACATTTTGACTTCTAGAGCTCGGTTCTTGGCGATTTTTGAAGGGATTTTCACTTGGGCAACTTGGGTAAGTACTTATCACTCGATTTAGACCAATTTCCACGAATATCCTCTTAATTTCATCCTTTAATTTCAGATTTTTAATGAAAAATGGGTTAAACTTCATAGATCGAATTATTGAGTTTTGAGGGGATGTTTGACCTCCGATTTGAGAGATTTTATATGGTTAGACTCATGAGAGTACGAGGGATCTGAAAATGTTAAATTCATCTGATTCCGAGATGTTGGCTTGAAGGGTATTTTGGTCATTTTACCTAAATATGCGTCTTAGCTTTAAATTAAATAATAGAATCAGTTGCTTGAGATGTTATTTACAATGTGTGATTTAATTGAATAGATTTAGGCCATTTGGAGTCGAGTACTCGTGGCAAGAAAGTGGTTGCTAGTTGATTTTAGCTGGTTCGAGGTAAGTATCTTGCCTAACCTTGTGTGGGGGACTTCCGCTTAGGATTTGAGTCTTCTTTGTTGATTGTATTCCATGTACGCGAGGTGACAAGTGTGTGCTCGGATTTATTTGTGGAAATTGTCCCTCTTAGGCTCTTAGATCTTTGTAATCACTGAGTATGAAGTTGTTCTTGATACGATTGAGTTCCCTGTTATTAGTTTCACCTCTACGTGTCTTACTTGGAAACTTATTTGCCCTCTTTGGTTTATTCTAGTTTCCTAATTGACTTTTACTTGTGTAACTTAAGACATATACCCTTCTATTGTCACACTACCTTTCCTAACGGCTGCCTTTATTTGGAAATCATCAATTCTATTCCTCATGCAATTAATTGGTCTTAATTGGAATGAAGTTGGATGTCCTATGTTTAGTTGATATTTCCTTAAATGTAATTATTTGATTCGTGTTAATTTTCCTTATTGGTTGGATACTCCTTGATTGTAAGTTCCTTTGTGACTTCGTGCAAATATGTTACTTGTCTTATTGTTGTGGTTACCGGTGTAGCTATCATGTACTTATTATGTCTTGTTATTTTGTTGAGGTTATCGTGCTTCCTGGTTTTCTATGACACTTATTATGTATTTTGATTCCCTTGCCGGGACATTATTGTTTTTCTATTGTTGACTCCCTTGTCGGGATGTTGTTGTTCTAGTATTTGGGTGAGGAAGAGTGATAAGGCACGAAGGGTGATGTCGTGCACATCTACATTTATGTTGATTGGGCTGTAGTGCGGAATACCAAGAGATCCCTAGCACGTATATTGAGGATACCAAGAGATCCTCGGGATACCAAGAAATCCCCGGCACATATATTGAGGATACCAAGAGATCCTCGAGATACCAAGAGATCCCCAGCACACATATTGAGGATACCTAGAGATCCTCGGGATACCAAGAGATCCCTAGTACATATATTGAGGATACCAAGAGATCCCTAGTACATATATTGAGGATACCAAGAGATCCTCGGGATACCAAGAGATCCCTAGTACACATATTTATGTTTGGGAATAATGTTATGCATGTATTGCGGAATAAGACGGTGCTTATTATATTATTAATTGCACATTGCACACGTGGCGAAATAAGGTGGGCTATGTCAGGGATTGATTGTATAGTGTTGTGACGGCCTGTGGAGGCATTCCTATTTGTTTTATATTGTGATTTTGGGTGGTTTACCTGTATGAGCGTTACCGCTTGGGAGTTGTGAGGAAACATCGTACGTGCGTTCCATTATTATTTTTACGTTTGCTAGCTTGTAGAATTTGTTAGAAACACTTGCACAAGCATACACGTAGCTGAACACTCCTATTAGAGGTAAATTCCTCCTAATTTTGCTAAGGGTGGAGGTATGCCCTCGTTTATCCATTATATTTGGGAGAGTGGCCCTAGTTGGCCAGTTAGTTGTCAGCTTGACCATGAGATTGATGGGGAATGGGATGCCAATTGTTATGTAACGACTCGATCGATCGTTTTGAGCATCAGCACTCCGTTCAGCAGTCGGAGGCCATGAACAGCTTTATTTCAGGTATTATGACTTGTACGCGTGGTCAGAATTTGATTTCGGGAAAATCGGAGTTGATTTGGGAAGAGAATTCTCTTTTGAGAAGCTTAAAGTTGAAAGAATGAGCTAGGGTTGGAATTTCAAGAAAACGACCTCGGAATCGGGATCTGAAGGTTCCAGCAGGTTTGTATGATGATTTTGGACTTGGGCGTATGCCCGGATTGGGTTTTGGATAACCCGGGAGCGTTTTGGCGCCTATTGTGGAAGTTAGCATTTTAGAAGAAATTTCATAAGTTTGGTTTGAAGTGCATATCGGTGTTATCAATATCCGTTTGGAATTCCGAGACTGTAAATAGCTCTGTATAATGATTCTGGAGTTGGGGGCGCAATCGGAAGTGAATTCGGAGGTCCGTAGACCATTTTGAAGCCATTTGGCTAAAGATAGAAATTTGAAGGTTTTTGAAGAGTTTGATCGGGGGGTTGACTTTTTGATATCGGGTTCGGAATTGAATTTNTGTTTTGGGATTAGTTGGTATGTTTGGTTGGGGTCCCGGGGGCCTCGGGTGGATTCCGGGTGGTTAACAGATCAAAATTTGATTTTTGGAAAATGCTGAGTTGCTGGTGTCTGGTATTTCCGCTTCTGCGGAATTGGGACCGCAGAAGCGGCCCCGCAAACGCGAGGAAATGATCGCAGAAGCGGAAAAGGCCGGCTTGGAAGGAGCCGCAGAAGCGGCTTTTGGACCGCTCCAGCGGAACCGCTGATGCGGTTTGGTTGCCGCTGAAGCGGAAAATTGACTGAGCTTAGGGACCGCAGAAGCGGATTTTTGTCCGCCTAAGCGGGACCGCAAAAGCGGTCACAGGACCGCAAAAGCGAAAATCGACTGGGGCAGAATGTTTTAAAAATCCGATTTGGGCTCATTTCATTTCATTTTTTTTCATGGCTTGGGGGCGATTTTGAGAGCATTTGAGGAGGGATTTCCGTCATCATCAAAGAGGTAAGTAATTTCTTCACATCTTGGGTTAAATACATTGATTTTATATGGATTTAAGCATGGAAATTAGAGTAAATATTGAGGTTTTGATTGAAAACCTAGAAAATTATAAACTTGGATTTTAGCCACGATTTTGAGTATGGAATTAGGATAAAACTGTATATTTGAGACCCTAAGGTCATGGGTAATCTTTACCTTCGAGAAAATTTGGATTTCCGGGCACGTGGGCCAAGGGAATTTCGGTCATTTCACTAAACGAAGTTGGGAATTCGTATAATGTGGATTGTTATCAAGTATTTGAGTATATTCTCATTAGTTTGCCGTTATTTGGCTAGTTTGGGTGCATTGTGTGTTGGTTCAAGCCTTTGGGAGGATGTAGAATGCCGATTTTGAGTCTTCGGAGCGAGGTGAGTCTCCTTTCTAATTCTGTGAGGGGGAAATTACCCCATAGGTGAAGTAAATGATTAAGTGCTCCTATTTGTGGGGGCTACGTACGCATGAGGTGACGAGAGTCCGTGCGTAGCTACTATTATGCTATTGTCCGGGTAGATTAGGACCCAGAAAGCATGCTATACTTGAACAAATTATGGATTCATTAATGACTTGAATTGTTTAAACCATCTCTGATTGTAAGCAAATTTAAAAGAGATTAAACATCATTCTTGAATTGTCTAATAGAGAATTTTTCTTAATTGGATAATTATTCCTTGATAAAATTCTAATTAGCTATCTGAGCATGTTATATGTGGATTAATTGTGAAATCCTTGATAGCTCTGATTGCTTAAATCACCTTAAATTAATAATTTGGATTTTCTAAAGACTTAAGCTTCGTTTTTCTCAATTAATAAAAGAGAGTTGACTTCTTCTTGGATATTTGCTCCACGTTGACTTTCCTGACTGTTTATCTGTCTGTGTGTGTTTATTTTGGAATGGGCCGATCGCCTGGGCAGATTAATAGATGCATCTATAGGCGCGTCGTCGACCCTCGGCAAGTGCACATTTATTTCTGTTGGATCGGGCCGTCACCTCGGTATGATTTGCACATGCCTGTGTTGCTGCCTGAACTTGATTGAGCTATTGCTGCCCTTTTGTGGCTTAAACATATTTGGATTATATTTTAAAGAGAAATTTGGGAAATTTTTCCTATTAAAGAATTACGTGTTCATTTGTTTCCCTCTATTTGATTAGAACCATGTTCGTAAAGAATAAATTCACGAATTAATATGTGAAATAAGAATAAATGATCATTGGACCATTAGAGTGTGTCAAAGTTGACCATCTCGTCTCTACCCCTTCGGGATTAGGCGGGACACTCACTGAGTACACGTTGATTACGTACTCATACTACACTTCTGTGCATTTCTGTTGCACAGGTTCATGATATATTAGCAGCCTACTGGGCGCAGCAGCATGGACGATTCAGGGACTAGGTGAGCTGCAAATTGCGAGGCGACCTGCTGCTAGTGTAGTTCCTTTCTGTACTTGATTTATTTATTTCCTGTCCATTGTATTCCAGACAGAGATTGTATTTTATTTCATCATCAGTAGTCGCTCATGCACTTGTGACACCAGGTTCTGGGATGGTTTTCGAAAAGTTTAATTTAATTGTTATTGTTAATTTGAATTGAAGCAAAACCCTTTTATTTGCGAAAATGGAAGGAAATTTCTGGAATTCGATGTTTTTTTAAAAAAGGATTTTTAAATCGGTAAATCTAATTGGCTGGCCTGACAGCGGTATCTGGCGCCACCATAACCCTTAGTGGATTTAGGGTCGTGACATGTTAGATTTCAGATGTTGGGTCCTTTACGAGTTGTGGTTGTCCGAGACTTGGTGAAATTGTGGAAAGAGTTGAATAAGACCTTTGTGAACATCATTGCAGGATGAGTTATTGACTTGGTGTTCCCCTTGCTGTGTTGTGACCTTAAGGTTTGGATTGTGATTTTGCCGTCGTTTTGTATCATCGTTTATTATATTCTTGTTGTTTATTGTTGTGTTTATCCGTTATTGTGAATTTTAGCATTCTTGATCATTCATGTAGTCATTACATATTTATATGTCGTTACCATTATTCCTATGATTATCCTGTTTATTGACCGGTAGGTGTCTCGACTGTTCCTCGTCACTACTCCACCGAGGTTAGTCTTGATACTTACTGGGCACTGCCGTGGTGTTCTCATACTACTCTTCTGCACATTTTTGTTGTGCAGATACAGGTACTCCCGCTTAGTTCTATCAGCCTTGGAAGGAGGCGTATCGGTAGAGACTTCGAGGTATATCTGCCGTGCCCGCAGACCAGGAGTCCCTATTCTGTTCTAGCCTTAGTATTTAGTTTATTCCTTTCTCTCTGTTGTTTAGTTATTCTGGAGTTAGAGCAGCGTACTATGTTTTCTATTAGCCTGTGGTTCCCGTGAGTTTCCGGGTTTTGGATTTAGTTGAAGTCTTCCGCTTATCTTCATAGTTGTGTGGGCTGAGCGGCCTTATATACGGTTGTTATTTTATATGTTCAGTTCAAATTGTTTATTCCGCAAGTTAAGTTGTTAAATTTTCGCATTCTTAGGCTTACCTAGTCGTAGGAAATAGGTGCCATCACGACATGTTCATGGAGGGTGAACTGGGGTCTTTGATAATAGTATAACGTAAGTATATATATTATATACATATATAAGCTATATTCGATACAGTATTACCTCATACACTTAAACTCAGTGCATAGTATAGCGTAAGTATATATATTATATATATAAGCTATATTCGATACAATATTACCTAATACACTTATACTCAGTGCATAGTATAGCGTAAGTATATATATTATATATATAAGCTATATTCGATACAATATTACCTAATACACTTATACTCAGTGCATAGTATAGCGTAAGTATATATATTATATATATAAGCTATATTCGATACAATATTACCTAATACACTTATACTCAGTACATAGTATAGCGTAAGTGTGTGTGTGTGTATATATATATATAATATATATATATATATATATATTTTTTTTTTTTAATCCACTCTGTTCATCTCTTCTTTCCAATTGTTTAAAGATTTCTATCTTTTCTTAATTCTTTTTTCTTTAACCACACTTAGACATATGTACCCATGTTTGTTTAATTTTTGGGTTTAAACTTCACCGATTTTTCTAGGAATTTACAGGTTAATCCATCAAAATTATTAAGAAATTGGAAAGATAACCATATACTAAGAGTGATATCAGATTATATACAAACCATTAATAAATAAACTGATAAATCTAAAAACATAAATACTGTAAAAGAAAACAGGGGTAATATCTAAAATCATAATCTTTAGATAAAAAGTAACTTACATGCTTACAGGAGAGAGATTTCCCTTTCGGGAAACCCGAAAGAGCTTACTTGACTAGGGGATTAAAAACTTGCACACGCAAATATAAGGATTTATTTATTTTACAAGCTTGAAGTAGAAAGTCTTAAGGCATACATAGGAAATATTTTACAAGATTGTTGAAGGGTGGTAGATGATGAAAATGGTTGGTGATGGAAAGGGCTTTTGGATGGCTTTTCTGCAGAGTGTTGTAGTATTGTATTCTCTTGTTGTTGTTTTTCTCTTCTTCTTTCTCTCCTTTTTATAGCCAAAATTTGGAGCGGATTTGAAAAACGGACTTCAAGCATTTCCAGAAATCTTTGTCTTCTAGCCTTGTAGGGTACTTCATTGGGCCTCATCTTCACATGGCTTGGACAAAAATTTCTTTAATGCCTTTAACTTTTTCCTCCAATTTTCAACTTTGCTTTTGTCACATCTTCTTTATGTCATGTCTTCATTTTTACTTGTCTCCTGTATTATTGCCTTTGATTGTCTTTTGTCTTTGTTGTTCTCAAATGCTTCAGAACTGTTGTTTCTACGTGTCTAAGTTATGTAAAGCTATTGAATCAAAACTCATTCCCGAATCATCTTCGTATGGATCTTGGGAATCTTGGAAATTCAAGTGGTCTTCATTTTCGTAATTCTCGTCTTCTCCTGAGCTTTGATATCTTTCCGGACTTGATATCGACCTTTCGGGACTTGGATCAATACTGGGACTTTTAATCATATGCTTGTCTTGCTTTTCTTTTTCTTCAAAGAAATTTTCCAATGTCTGTTTAATTATGTTATATATTTTTTCATTTTTTTTCTTTTTAGAAATCATGCTCTTCTTCTTTAATGCTTCTCCTTGTGTTAATGTTCTAGGTAGTCTTCTTCTTGATGAACCTTCGTCTTCACTTTTTGGCAAAGTGACAGCCATAAACGGATTTGATATGTCTTTACCGGTCACCGTTTGAACCGGACTAGCTGTATCATTATTCGATACAGTAGATTTTGCTGCATTCATTGGGGAATCCACACCCTTCTCATCCATTTTTTCTTGAGATGGAGAACTCTGTCTTGGATTACTCATCTCTATGTCTGGTTGTGACACAACTTGCGTCTGGGATTGTGTCAATTCAAATTTTAATGCATGTATTCGTTGTTCTAATACCTTTACCTGTTCTATAAGCCTTGTTTTTTCCTGTGTCAAGACGTCATTCTTCTGGTTGATATTTTTGAATGTTTCCGTCATTGATGAACAATAATCACAGAATATTATCTTGTCATTGTCTTTTTGGATATTGTATTGGGGTATTTTTTCTGGATTTTGTCTGAGGGCTGGGGAGATGTAGTAGTTGGGTCCTAGTACTCCTCTAGCATAGTCTAGTGCTTCAGTAAAATCATTGAAACCTTTGAAGAGTGGTTTTTCTATATCTTTAATAGAGTCTAATATCTCCAACCATGTTTGAAAAACACCATTTGTCTTACCATGTATAACTATATAGTATTTAAATCTTTTTTCTTGATTTTTGTCTGTAAAATACTGTCCTAAAGCATTAATAGCTGCTATAAAATATTTAGTATCTTTTTTATTATATGCTATCCATAAGTTATCAATTAAACATCTTTGAGGTCTATCTATGACACATTCTGGTAAAACTCTAAATGATATATTTGATGGTGGAAAAAATATTAAACTATATTTTTCAAAATTTATCCTATTCATATGAGTTTGTTCTCTAAAAGATTGTGGCTTAAAATGAAGATTACCTAATATTGTCTGCAAATATTTGTCTGAGGGTGAGGCTTGGATGCCTTTGCCCTTGTCTTCAGTCTTGGGAACTGTTGGTCTCATGCTGTACATGTAAAATATTTATTAATTGACAGTAATTTTAAGCCTACTTATTAACTGATCTGCTAGATTATTATCTTTTCCTTTAATATGTTCAAAAACTAAATTACACATTGATATTGTATCAATAAAATTTAACCATCTTCTTCTACTACTATTCTTAGCATTTATCTTCTGGTGAAACTTAGCTATGGCTTCACAGTCAGTCCTAATTATTACTTCATGTTTATTTAAAATATATAGTTTAAAACTATTTAATCCATAAATTACAGCTAAGATTTCTGCATCTATACTACTCATATTTCCTTTTTCTCTATATTTACCACTTTGGTAAGCACATATTTTTTCTGTATTCTTATCACTATATTTATTTGGTTTTGCCTTCAAAACTGCTCCCCATCCTTCAAAACTTCCGTCTGTTTCTATAATTAAGTAGTCTGTCTCTAATGACATATTTAAGTCAGGAATATTTTTTATTTTTTCTTTCATTTTTTGTACTAATTTAATATCTTCTATGTTGAAATGTTTTTGTCCTTTAGAGCTTGTCTTAGCATATAGTGGTCCTGCTATTTTTCCTAAATCTTTTATAAAATTTCTTGCATAATTTACTATTCCTAAAAACTTTTGTAATTCTTTGGTATTGTCTAATTTATCTGGCATTTCTAGAGCCTTTTTAGCTATATGGGGTTGTAATTTAATTTTTCCATCTCCTAAAACTATCCCTAGATAATTTACATAATTTTTACATAGTTCCATTTTCTTTTTACTAATTATTATTTCATTATCTACAAATAATCTAAATACTGTCTGTAGATGTCCTAAGTGTTCTTTGATATCTTTGCTAAATACTAATATATCATCTACATATACTAAAACAAATCTCTTATATTCCCCAAATATACTATCCATTTTTCGTTGAAAAATTGGTGGAGCTGTTTTTAATCCGAAAGGCATTACTAACCATTCGAAATGCCCTTCTGGACAAGTAAATACTGTCCATTCAATACTTTCTTCATGCATTTTAACTTGCCAATATCCTGATTTGCAATCAAACTTACTAAAAATCTTTTTTTCTTGTATTCTATTTATTAGTTCTGTTTTATCAGGTAACTTATATCCGTCTGTTTTAGTGTTATCATTAAGTCTCTTATAATTTATTACCATTCTTGCTTTTCCTCTTATTATTTCACTATGGTTTCTAACCATGAAGGCTGCTGACCTATGTTTGGAAGTAGATCTCTTTATTACTCCTAAATTCATGAGCTCTTTAATTTGAATTTTAAAATCATCTAGATCTTGATTTGTAGCTTCTATTGAAGCTGTTTTAATTATATACTCTGGATTAATTATATCTAATTTGCACATAACTTTATTATTATCCCAATGTTTTCATGGTTTTTATCCTATTATTTCTATTTCATCTAATATTTTTATTATATTATCTAGATCCTTTTCATTTTTTATTATTCCTATTTTTTGTATTCCTGTTTTGAAATTATATAATTCTGTTTCTATATCTATTAAAGTATAGTCCTTTTCTAATATATCCTCATATTCATCTTCTTCTAGTATTAAAGTTTTAGGTTCTTTTTTAATTTTACAACACGTATTTTTATCTTTACATTCCTTACAACATTCTTGCTGATTTTCTTGCAGGTTTTTCTGATTTTTGTTCAATCGTGTCCTTATTCTAGTTGCACTTTCTATTTTGTACTGGCGTATGTGTAATATTTTTAAAAAATATTACTCCATCTCTACTAAGTAAGCAGCTACCATTATTATGTAATATAAAACTTAATCCTAATACAAAGTCTAGATTTATATTTAGGTCTCTAACCCAAATTTCATCTACCTTGTAGCTTGGTTTATAGAAATCTAAACATGTATTTATAAAGCTAATCTGAGATTTATCTACATAATGTCTGTATATATTATGGGTTCCATCCATTTGCATAGCTGCAACTGGCTTATCTAAGGTTTTGATTAAGTTTGGTGGAACTATCTTTTTATTTATTATACATCTTGTACATCCAGAATCTACTAAAGCTAACGTTTCTATTTCGTAATCTTCTATTTTGATTCTTGCTAGAATTTTTATTGTACTTAATTTTTTATCTTCATTACATATTAATGTGTCGTAGTTTTCTATACTCATTAATTCTTTATCTTCTTCTTCTGTAATATTTTCTTTAATATCTTCTAATTTCTGTTTTCCTTTTTCCATGATCTATATTCTTTTTTCTAATTCATTTATTCTAGTTTCTAATGTTATCATTCTCAGATTTATAGTAGAATCATTCATATCTTTGGATTTTTCTTCTTTATTTATTTTTATTTCAAATTCTTTTTCTATACATGAAATACATCCTTCTAGGCAGCATAATTTACATTTAGCTCTTTTTCCTCTACTAGGATACCATTTACATTTAAAACACTGATTACTATCTAATCCTTTATTCTTTTCGAAGTTATGGTTACATTCTTCTTCTATGTTTACAAAAGTGTTTGCTTGTATTTCTTCTAAATCTAATTTTTCTAATCCTATCTCATTTATTAATTCCTCTTTCTCTGATTCTGAGGTGTCTGTTTGAGTTTTCTCTTCAATATCTACACTTACTATAGAATATATACTTTCATTATCTGACATGTATTCGTCTACATTTATTAAAGTTTCTTGAAAATCTTCTATTAATTGAGAATTTCTTGTTTTATTATTAATTCTTTTTGGGCATGTATTTGCTAAATGTTCTACACTTCCACAAGTGAAACATTCTAGTTTGTTTTTATAGTTTCTTTCTGTTTTATATTTTCTAACATGTCTATATTTTTCTAGATAGGGTTTTCTAGCTGATGATTTTCTAAGATAATAATTTTTCCTATGATATCCTCGATTGTATTGAGGTTTATATTTTCTATATTTTTTCTTTTTATATTCATTTTATCATAACTTTGTGTTGTATATACAATTGATCTACAAAAACTCATATTATTCTGTTTTAGTTGTTTTTGTATTTATATGTGAGTACATTTTTCTTGTAGTATTTCCATTATATGTTGTATTTTGTGTCCTATAGACCATTTTATATTTGGATTTTGTATAACTCCGTCTCTTTTATACCATCGCTCTTCTATTTCTCTTCCTAAAACTCCTGGTAGTTTATTAAATAATTTTTTACCTAGATCTTCATCAAAAGCATTTCCATTAATGGTACAATAATAAAAATAATCATTTAAAAACTTTTTATATGAAACCAACTACTTATACTTAACTGTTCTAATTTTATTAAAGTATTTTTCTGTAATACTACTAATACATTATTTGGATCTTCACCTGTAATTAAACTGTGTATTTTATTTGTAAAATTATAAGGGTTTGGTCCCATTGCTATTAAGGTTTGAAAATTTTGTGAAAATTCTAACTTATAGGCTTCCCATAAGCCTTTTGTCGATTCTCCTAAGAAAGTCTCCATATATTTATACATTATTTCTGCGTCTGTATCGTTATAAGTTTTTATAAAGTCTGCTACTACTATTCCTTTCGATAGATCTATTACCGAGTTCCACATTTGTGGATCATGGGCTGCTATATTTAATATTTTACCCTTACTTCCTCCTTCTTGTAATCTTATAGGTTCTTCTATAGGCATTTTTTTTCCTGATGGTTTTACATTTTCTATTTCTGTTTCTTGGTCTATTCTATATACCCTTCTTCTAGGTACATTTCCTGTACTAGTATCTACTGTACTTTGGTGATTTGTTCTCTGAAATGGACTAGGACTAGAACTGGTTGACTCCATTAATTCTTTTAGACTTATTGATGATTCTGTTTCTATTTCTTCATAACTGTCTTGTATTTCTTCGAAAATCTGATCAAATTTATTCGATTTATGTTGCGAAATATTTTCTTTTCTATATCCCTAATTATCTGTTCTCATTTCACATTTTTTAAAATGTTTTTCTGTTTCACTTAGGGTTAGTCTTCCAAGTTTACATGCTTTACATGAAAAAGTCTTATTTTTATTTTCTTTAACTAGTTCTCTTGCTTTTTCTAAGTCCATATCTACTTCAAATTCATCTTGTATTATTTCAATATTCATACATTCAACTTCTTCTACCGTACTTTCAGTTTCAGCATCTATTTCTTTATAGGTAGAATAATTATAATCAGTAAACCTAATTGAAGTTTCTCCCTTTGAGTTTGTATATATCCAAATGAGATTCTGATTTTAATATTTTTGGTTTTGCGAAATCCTCTAGATTCGATTCTAATCCAGCATATTCTTCTGGGCTTATCTTGATAGGTTTTATTAATTTTATTTCATTATTTCCCATTACTTCAACCACATCTTCTATTTTAATTTTAAATTTTTTATTACTATTGGTTGCTATTTTTCCTATAAAACCTACACATATAAGTAAATTATTTCATGTATTCATTTCTTCGTAGCCTTTTGTCTGTATTCCTATTTTAATATTTTTTCCGAATTCTGCCAGATTTATCATGAAGTCTAGGCTAATATAAAATATTCCTCCATTGTTGGTCATGTCTACTTCTGTTAAACCTATTATAGATTTCTTTCTATCTGACCATCTGTCATCATATACTACGTCTAGTACTTTTAGTTCCTAAATTTTTTCTAGTTAGTCCTTTTAATCCAATTACTATTAATCCCATATGCATTAAATTCTTTTTATAATTTTTTGTTTGTCTTACTACTTCTGGATTGATTAAATTTAAAGTTGCAATTTTATTTCCTATGGCTGATAACTGTTCTTCTCTATAATGTCTATACAACTGAGAATTATTTGAAAAATATCCGGTATTATATAATATTTTTGGGTTGAGTAATTTTAGTTGATTTTGTTGAAAAATTTGTATATCTTTATCTATATCTTTTATTTCGTCTAAATGTTGATTATCTTCTTGTCTTTTCTTAGTTAAAATTCTTGCTAACATATTATTACCTATTCTATTTTCCGAAAAACTTAATCTTGATCTTTCTTCATTTCTTGTTTTTGACCCACTTGAAAAAAGGTCCATTTTTGAGATTTTCTTATTCTGAGTCTGTCCTTTTGTGGTGTTATTTCTACTCTTTTTAATTGTTCTATTAAATCGTCTACTTTTGCTAAATTTTCTACTTTTGGAATTTCTGCTTCATTTTTTACAATTTTTACCTCTTTTTCTTTAATAATTTTATCTAATTTTTTTATTAATTTCTAAAAGTAATATTATTAGAGTATTATTTTGCTTTATTATTGTTTGAACCGCTTTACTTTGAGGAATATAGCTAGTAAGTCCTTCTGGATTAGGCTGAAGTCTTTCTGTAAATTTTATAGCAATATCATATATTGGATCTATTTCTCCTTGTAAATCGTTCATGAAAGAGCAATTTCTTTTATTGTGTCTATATTTTCTTTTAAAGTATTTATTTCACTTTTTAATATTTCTACTTGATGTGTTATTTTTTCTACTAATTTAGTGGTTTCTTTTTCTAGTTCTTTAGGTTTTTCTGTAATACTTTTAATTAATTTTTCTATTTCGTTTTTCGTGGGTATTTTTTCTAAATTAAACTTATTGCTTAGGAATTGTATTTTTCTGTCTATTTCTAATTCTTATGATTTTAATAAATCCGAATTTTGTTCTAATTTTAATAAGAGCTTTCTTTGTTTTTCTTGTGCGGCTTCTACTACTTCTAATGCTGTTATTACCTTTTTGTTATTTTCTTGAGTTTTTTCACTAAGGTTATGTCACGACCCTACCCGGTCGTGATGGCGCCCAGCACTCTACTAGGCAAGCCCGACCATTCATAGCAATTTCCCCAATTAACCAAACAAATAAAGATAAAAGCTACCAAGTCAAAGTCTGCAATACTGATATAATACGGGAAATCTGACAAAAATACCGAAACAGCCCAACTAGGACCCGGTGTCACAATCATGAGCCTCTAATGACAGAATACATCCTACTACAAGTCTGTCTAATACTGAAAATGCGGAAATAAAGGAAAAGATAAAAGGCAGAGTCCTCAGCTGCGAACGCCGTGCAGCTACCTTGAATACTCCCGGGAGGAACTCTGAATCAACTATACTCACTCCGCCTGATGAGAAGATCCTGGATCTGCACACATGGTGCAGGAAGTAAAGTGAGTACTTCCAACTCAGTGGTAATAAAAGTGAATAACAATGAAAGTATAAAATCCCAAAAGGGCACAAATAATGCTAAGCTAAGAAGTAAACCAAATAAACAGTATAATCCACGAAATTATAGCAAAAACATTCTCTTTAAAGGAATCAATTAAACAAGAATACACAAATAAGGTCAGCCAGTGTTACCTGACCGGTCAGCCATTGTTACCCGACCAAAGTGTTTCAGTGTCATTGTTACCACTAGTCAGTCATTGTTACCTGACTGGTCAGTCATTGTTACCTGACCGAAACACATATAACAGTGTCATTGTTACCACTGTGCATATCAAAGGCGTACCCCACTCTCACTGTGGGTGTGTAGACTCCGGAGGGGCTTCTTCAGCCCAAACACTATCAATAAGGCCTGACAGCCTGAATAATATCAATACAAGGCCTGAAAGCCTGCTCACAATACACTCGAGGACTGAAAGCCTCCTCACATATCACTCGAGGCCTGAAAGACTCCTCACATATCACTCGAGGCCTAAAAGCCTCCTCACATCACTCATCATGACCTCACATATGGCCCTCGGCCCCAATCAATCCAAAATTCATCAAAAAGCCCCTCGGGCATTAGTAAAACAATGATACTCAGCTCAATTGATAGTTCAAATATCAGTTAAAACTCCAGGTTTGAGTAAAACATAGCTGAGTTCAAAAACAGTGTAAATCACACGGACTGAGTTTAAATAGTATTTCAAATAGTGAGGGAAAACAGTGATGATAGTTCATAAGGAGTTCAAACAATCGGCAATAAGCCCCAAGTATGACAATAAGCCCAAGTCATAATGATAACATCAAATCAATTCAAATACACGGTAAAAACCAACAACCGGGATGTACCAAGTCACGATCCCCAACGGTGCTCTACCCCACGCTCAGGTCCAGCGTGCAAGTCACCTCAATACAGCACTAAGATGTGCAAATCCGGGGTTTTAAACCCTCAGAATATCATTCACAAGTATTACTCACCTCTAGTCGGCCGATAATATAGCTCGCCAAGCCTTTCCCTCTCATATCTACCTCCTCGAGCATAAAATTTGATCAAAACCATAAGGGATACGTCACAATAGGCCAATAAACCTTAACCCAATCGAAAAGACTCGAAAAACAACAAAAACCAGGTAGTTGGCAAAAACCGAGCCCCAGGTCTACTTCTCGAAAAATTACGAAATTCACATTTCCGAGATCCTCGTCTCACCACGAGTCCATACATATAAAATACACAAGAATCGGAGTCCATTTGACCCCTCAAATCATCACTTTAGACTCTCTTAAGCTTCAAGCCAAAACCTCCATTTTTACCCTTTGATTCCTTCAATTTTCAGTGATTAATTCATGTTTTTACACTATAATAACATAATCCGAGTCCAAATATCCATACCTGATGAATCTCCTTCGAAGCCTCTTCAAAATCGCCCAAATATCGCCTAAGTCCTTAGCCCAAAATGTTTTCTCACTTCTGAAATTCGAATACACTGATTCACTTAACCCTTCTGCGATTTTTGCTTTTGCGGTCCCGCTACCGTTTTAGCGGGACCGCTTCTGCGGCCTTAAGTCCGCTTTTGCGGCTTCACTTAACTCACACGACCGCTTCTACGGTCTTAATCCGCTTTTGCGGAAGCCGTTTCTGCGGTTACCCTGACCGCTTATGCGGTCTCAACTAAAGAACCCAGGACCGCTTCTGCGGTCAAATACCGCTTATGCGGTGTCCGCTTCTGCGGAATCCCTCCGCTTTTGCGGAAATTACACCCCTCCACCAGGACCGCTTTTACGATCAAAGAGCCTCATCTGCGGAACCGCTCCTGCGGTCCTTTTTCTGCAGATGCGGAAATACCAGAAGCTTTAAGAACAGACCTGCTACAAAACTTCAAAACTCCCGTTTAACCTTCCGAAATCCACCCGAGGCCCCCGGGACCTCAACCAAAAGCACCAACACATCAATAAACCTTATACACACTAGTTCCAATCCTCAAAACACGTCAAACAACACTAAAACCAATAAATTTCATCGGATTCAAGCCTAGTTTTCATCAAAACTTCCGAATTACGCATTCAATCAAAAACCCGACCAAACAACGTCCGAATGACCTGAAAATTTGCAGACATATCCAAAATCACCTAACGAAGCTACTGCAACTCTTAGAATTCCATTCCGACCCACGGATCAAAATCTCACCTATCGACCAGATTTCGCCAAAATTCCAACTTCGCCAATTCAAGCCTATTTCTACACCGGACTTCCAATTTCATTTCCGATCGCTCTCCTAAGTCACAAATCATCCCCCGAAGCTAACCGAACCACCAAAATTCACATCCGAGCCCTATAACCACATAGTCAACTTCCGGTTGACTTTTCTAAAACAAACTCCCTTCTAAGAGGCTATGTGCCTTATTTTCAACCTGAACCAATTTAATTACACCCGATCGACTCTAATACTGATGTANATACCTGGAGCCTCAAATAGGTGGGGGTATCTACTCCGCATCTCCTGCTCGGTCTCCCAAGTAGCCTCCTCTACGGGCCGACCTCTCCACTGCACCTTTACTGAAGCAATATCCTTGGACCTCAACTTTCGAACCTGTCGATGTCGACGCCCCCCTTTTTCACCCCCCCTTAAAGGGCGGAATCAGGTTTACGACATTATGGACAAAACAACTCTCGTTCCCTATTGAGAAACCGGGTTATGGAATTTGAAGAGTCGCAACCTAATGATTATAGTGCATTAGGACACTTTTTTAGAGAAAAGAAAAGGATTTGAAGGAAAAACCAGAGTTCGGGTAAGGGCTTGAGATTATCTCGAGGGGAAGGTGTTAGGCACCCCTCAAGATCCACTAGTGTGGTTCCCGACCTTGCTTAGTTGTGACTTTAAGAAGAATAGGAGTAAACAAACAAGGTTTGCACATAGGGAATACAAATAAGTTGTAAGCTTTTGAAAGAAAAAAGAGAAAAGGACATAAGTGGCTTTGAAAAGAAAACCTAATTTTTGAGAAAAACATCATATCATATAAATAAAGGGAAAGGGTCCTAGGTTTAAATATAATATGGATCACGTCGGTGCAATATCCAGCAAGTCATTCCCGCATGAGATATTAGCGCACCATCATCATCTCCATGTCTACCCTTCCTGCCCCGTAAAGGTTATTTAAATGCCTGGATTGGTCACGAGTGCTTATTGCGTGATATTACCCGCCCCATCCTATAGGTCCTAAAGGGTATTTAGGACCGCTATTCCTATAAGGTAAGGACTAGGCTGAACTCTTAGGTTTAAAGGTCAAAATGCTAAGCGGCATACATAACAAATAGGACTACACGTAAAGGAATCATATAAAGGACATGTAAAAAGCTCAAACATCCCTCCATATATAGGCATATAATCAGCACGTCTCAAACACATTGAAGGTCTAAGGAAATGAGAATTAAAACTGGAACGTTTGAAAATATATGAAGACAGGAGCTGATGGGTTTAAACAAAATTTACAGGAAGGAAATGGACGCAAATTCTCAGAACTTGTAAAAGACAGGAGATACGTAACAGTTTGGAAATAGGAGAAAAACGTTTAAAACATACTCAAAAATATACGATAGGGCCTAGCAGGTATAGTATTATAAAATAATTTCGGACAGAAGAGTAAGAAAAACGTTTAGCACAGATGTAAAACCATGTAAAGCTGATAATATATAAGTATATTAGTTTTGAACTATAGTTTTGGAAAATCACAGGGGACATAGTGTCCTGATGAGTTTAGAAAATAGTAACGCAATTCTGAAAAAAAAGTAGCTGAATAGAAGGTATTTATACATCTATGATTATTTAGAAAATAGGACAGAAGTTTAGTAAGAAAACCAAGAGGACTTCAGAGAGGCTGAATTCAGAGAGTTAAAAGAGGTTGAGTAGCCTAAGACATGATTAAAAAAAATGATCAATTGATTTTATCCGGCCTAAGGCTTGCCTAGGAGTTATATACATTGCTTATTTACCTTAAAGGTGAGCATACGTATTAATCCGGTTTTAGGAAGAAGACACAATTAATCAGACTTGTGTTGTTAAATAAAACTAGTGAGGCGTTCAAGCAATTGCAACTCAAATGAAAATCCTAGGTAACATGGTGTCTAATGCACATAAGGGTCCTTAAACATGGTATCTAAATGCAGTAGCAACCCTTGTAACAATAGTTAGTTGGTTAACAACTGATTGTGATTACGAAGTGAGTATAATAACAAACTGGAAGTAAAAGAGCCTAATACAGGATTTCTAATCGTGTGAAATGCATGTCCTATGCAGGATATCTATTGCACAAATAAGTAGTAAAGCCCTACAAACATGTTTTCTACCCGTAACCCTTAAACTAGCATGCATAGCCCTGCCAATTTCACTATAAACCCCAATTGTTCAATACAAGTTGTTACAGACCAAGGTGATTAAATTACAGACTAAGTAATTAAATTACAGAAGTGAAGAGAAAAATAAAAAGTTAATCTATAGGGAGCCTTTAGCCAGGCCCAAGTCTCCAACCTCACTACCTTAGAGTTTCACAGCCTTTACCGAGGGTTTGGGTGCAGCAAAGCTCCCTGAGGGCCCATTGGGGCCCTTGGCCAATACCAAGCACCCAAAATCAAATTAATAAGACAAGTGCAAGTGTGGAATTACCAGCCTTGTGCATCAAAGTTCAGCGGGTACTCAAGGTACCCAAAGCAATGCTTACACCAAGGGGGCAGAACCTAAATTCTAAGAGTAGTGAGATTGTGATAGAATTTGGAGGAGTTGAGTTGAAAACAATTAAAAGAGGACTTGTATAAAAAACAGTTTTGAGAGAAAAGTAATCAATTAAGTTTGAAAACAGTTGATATGGAACTGGTTTTTTTGAAAGCAAGGAGTCACACAGTACTCAGAAAACACCAACAGGGGCAGGGGAAAGGGAACAAATAACTCACAAGCAAGAACACAGTTACACATACATAGACATCAAAGAGAAGTACTTCAGAATAATCAAACATGTTTCAAACAAAGGGGGTCAGGGTTTTAACAACATTAAGTTGACAAAGTCAACATCAGAACAGGTTCAGGGCTAGTGAGTAGCTAAGAGGGTCCTGAATATATGCTAATACTGTGCAGGAGTAAGGAGAAACATGCATTGGGGTAGGAAAAAGGGTAATTAACATGCCAGGCTAAGCTAAGCCTACTAATTAACACAGATACATACTATTTACAGGAGGAACAACAGAACCACAAATAGAAGCACATAAGGAACAAAAGGAAGTGTAACACAAATAGAAGCATATTGATTTGGAGCTGTAAATCAAATAGGAGACATACCAGTGGATGGTAAGGTAATGCAGAGCAGTAGGGAGCAATTAATATATAGGTAGTGAGCAAGAGTGCATAGACTATGCAACAGAGCATCAGCAGTACAGAGAGAGCAATGGAAGTGAGAGAGGTTGTGTAGGAACAAGAGAAAGCAATGAGAAAGTTCAGAACAATGAGTTCTGTTCGTGTGTGTGTGGTGTTGAATGTATCAGTATGTAATGCAAAAGAGAATGGGGTACTTATAGTTTTTGAAAACAAGTGGAAAATAAGGTAACATGTATAGACTGATCACAGTTATGGAAATAATACCAATTGGAATCAATTAAATCCTCGGACTCCCTTCAATTAAGGAGTCCTAGTTAAAACGGGTACAAATTATATCAAATAAGGAAAATTATTGTTTGCAAGACTGGTATTTCCATAATAGGAGTAGTAAAAGTATACGAAATATTTCAAATAAGGAAAGTATAAGGATAGCATATTGTGCACACAAATTAGTTCAAAGAATCACGGATGAAATTGAAAATCACAGGGAATCAGTACTAAGTAAGGAGAGCATTTCACAAATAAGGAAGTGATTCAAAAATTAGAGTAAAACATTGAAGAAAAACATATACAAATTCAGGGATTCGAAGAGATGCCCAAAATCAGCAGAATATTTGGTAAACAATGAACAATTAGACCTATAAAACACATTAGGTATGAAAATCAGAGAACCCTAAGCAAGAAATCACAGAATCAATAGAAGGCTGGAACTCTAATAGCAAAATTAAAGCATGGAACTCGGAGAGTAACCAGAAGATCACACCAACAAACACATAACACAAACATAAACACATAATAATTAAGAAAAATTAGAAGATATAATGACTTCGAAAGGGTTCAGAAACCCTAGTTTAAAAGAAGAACAAAAACGTTGAAAACTCGAACAATCGAAAAGATCGAGTAGAGAGTAGTGTAAAACACAAAAGAATAAGTTAAAAATAGTTTAAAAAGACAAAGCTTTTAAAAATTAGGGTTTCATAATAAACCAGTGAGAGGTAAGGAACCTGGCTGTGAAACTCGTCAATAATGGAGTTTAAAGCATTATCAGACCAAAACCCATCGGAGAAAGACCGGAGATAAGCCAAGCAAAGCTTCCGATGACCATCCTGTATGGTGGAGGCTTCTGGAGTCTCGATGATAGAGGGAATCAAAGAGACAAGGTTTCACGGTGGCTGGTGGTCGAGAGAAGTGAGGCTGGAGGTGGCCGGAGAGGCGGTGAGAGCCATCAAAGACGAGAGAGAGAACCAGAAGGTTCTAGAGAGAAGGGAGAGCAAGAGTCAATATAGAGAGAGAGAGAGA
>MU767519.1:49172-64964 GCA_026770625.1 Nicotiana glauca | reverse complement strand
AATGAGGGGTGGGGGGGGGGGTTTGTTAGTGTTTAATTTTGGAAATAAAACCTGGGTCGTTGATCTCACTTGATCAACGGCTCATATTAGATCAAGGCTGGACCGGGTTGATTAAATTGGGTATGGGTCGGGTTAAGACGAAACTGGGATGGGGTGATTTGGGCTTAATTTTGAGGCTGAATTGGGTTGAATAGGGGTGCCAATTTGGCTATAATTGAAATGCTATTGAGGCTAAATCGTAAATAGCCAATTTTCCTTTTTTTTTTAATTTAATAAAATAGTAAAAGATGTTTAAAAATCAAATTAAAAACACTGAGTTAGTAAATAATGTGTAAGTATTAATTTAAAAATATTGGTATGGATTTTGTAATAAAAAAATGCTATTAAATCAAAAAATAGGCTAAAATTGCAATTTCATGCAATTTTAGTTTAAAAAATACCAAATGGACTTGTAAAATTTTGTAAAAATCATGTAAATTATATTTTGTGCAAATGAGAGAATAAAAAATAATTAGTCACCAAAATGACGAGTTCTGGGAATAACTATTGGTTTTTATAGTGCAAAATAGGCCATAAATTGGTTTTAAAAATCTTTGAAAAATTTGGAAAAATACCAAAACCTTTGGGGATGCTTGTATATGCATATACATACTATTGTGAAAGTATTTTGAGTATAAAAATACACATGAAAAAATTGGGTATCAACAGCTGCCCCTCTTTACCCGAGGAGGATGAAAGAGTAGTCGGGTAAAGATAAGATGGCCAATTTTGACCGGAAACGGCGATTGTGAAAGGATTTCGATCGTGATTTGGCTTCTGAGCTGCCTAAATATCCCTGGTTTTACAGGAATCAGGCCATATGTAGTTCAGGAACCATTGACGGAATATGCCGATGGAAATTCGAAAAGACGGACGCGATAGTTATATCTAAGAGGGTGCTTGGAATCAAACAGGCTGTGGAGAACTGGAGCGGGGTCGCTCCTGCCGAGACAGCCATGAACCAACTGGAGTACCTACAAATGGGCGATGCGTATATATTGCATAATTTAAATGTGATGCAAGTTCCCATTGGACCATGAATGCTTGTCTTTGGACGGTTTGGATGACGTCCTCAGACTATGATGTCCTGGGCCATGAAAAGCATAAAAGTAAGGGTTCCCAGGCCATGAAATGATGTTCTCGGGCTATGCAGATGGTGCCTCCGAACTATGACACCTTTGAACGAGTTGGCGATCTTTCAGCCCATGATAAGGTGGCAATCTTTCAGCCAAATGAATGCACAGGGTGGCGATCTTTTAGCCAGAGTGAGAATTTAAAGTAGGTGGCGATATTTCAGCCGAACGAGAATTTAAAAATGCAGGTGGCGATGTTTCAGCCTGTCGAAAAATAAAGCGGCGATATTTCAGCCATGCAGATGGAGACAGAGCTTAGTCTCGAAAGGCAGAGAGTAGACTTACGCAGTATGGAGGTAAAGCTTAACCTCAAAAGGCAAATAGTAGCCTTATGCAGTATGGAGGTAGAGCTTAACCTCGAAAGGCAGAGAGTAGCCTTATGCAAAAATGCAGATGGAGATAGAGCTTAGTCTTGAAAGACAGATAGTAGCCTTATGCAGTATGGAGGTAGAGCTTAACCTCGGAAGGCAGAGAGTAGCCTTATGCAAAAAATGCAGATGGAGACAGAGCTTAGTCTAGAAAGGCAGATAGCAGCCTTATGCAGTATGGAGGTAGAGCTTAACCTCGGAAGGCAGAGAGTAGCCTTATGCAAAAAATGAAGATGGAGACAGAGCTTAGTCTTGAAAGGCAGATAGTAGCCTTATGCAGTGCAGGAATGTAAAAGAACGAATGGCAGTGAGTTTTCTTAGCTGGTAGACGGTTTGCGATATTAGGACTGCTGGGGAGCGTTGAGTGTGGATAGTGACTTTGTGAACGGGCGATTGTTCCTCACTTTTGAAGAGCACGAGTGTGTGAATGTATTCAATAATCTGCGACCTGGGGTGCCTGCATTCAAAGGAAAATCATGAGTTCTGTAGAGGGGAAAGGTTAGTTCGTATCCCTCGGCCCTTGATGTCACGTAACCTTGGGGTAGCGTTGCCAAACGATGGTAATGCAAATGATGCTTATGCATGACTTAGTAAATATAATGTAAGTACAAATTTAAAAACGGTTTTATTTTGGATAAACCAACAACTGCAACGTGGTTCAAGACACGACAACCTTGCTTGTTCCGGAATTTTGAGGGTCCTCCTCAAAATTCTGCCCCAGTTTACTAGGCTGGTGCTGCTGACGGCTGTGCTGAATAACTGAACGCGGATCGATTCCAGAATTTTGAGGGTTCTCCTGAAAATTCTGCCCCAGTTTACTGCATTGGTGCTGATGAAAAGACTGAAATGCTCACTTCGGAATTTTGAGGGTCTTCCTCAAAATTATGCCCCAGTTCCAATTGCGGGGGGAAAGATGGAATTTTTATTAAGATGTGACCGAACCCATAGGGCTGCCGACGTATCCCCTCTTAAACGGGAATCAGGTCAGGCGTAGTTCAAAATACATCATGAAAGAAAAGCATATGATCAAATATAGTATCTTTTCAGCGCGTCTGAGTTGATAGGCTTTGGCCAAACTTCTCCGTCCATTTCTGCGAGAATAAGGGCTCCTCCAGTCAGAACTCGATGAACCATGTACAGACCCTGCCAATTGGGAGAGAATTTCCCTTTGGCATCATCTTGATGCGGAAATATCTTCTTTAATACCAACTGTCCAGGCGAGAACTTCCTCGGCTTGACTCTCTTGTTGAAGGCTCCGGACATTCTGTTCTGGTATAGTTGACCGTGACAGACAGCGTTCATTCTCTTTCCGTCAATGAGAGCTAATTGCTCGTAGCGACTTTTGACCCATTCTGCATCATCTAGCTCTACTTCTTGTATGACCCTCAGGGAGGGAATTTCTACCTCGGCGGGGATGACTGCCTCTGTACCATAAACCAGCATGTAGGGAGTGGCCCCAGTTGACGTGCGGATCGTGGTACTATAACCCAGTAAGGCGAATGACAACTTCTCATGCCACTGCTTATGCTTTTCGATCATCTTCCTTAGTATTTTCTTGATGTTCTTATTGGCTGCTTCTACAGCTCCATTTATCTGAGGTCTATAAGCCGTAGAGTTCTTGTGTTTAATCTTGAATGTTTCACACATCTCCTTCATCAGGTCGCTATTGAGATTAGAACCATTGTCGGTGACGATTGATTCCGGAATCCCAAACCGACAGACCATATGATCACGGACGAAATCTGTTACTACCTTCTTGGTGACTGCCTTGTATGATGTTGCTTTGACCCATTTAGTAAAGCAATCAATTGTCACTAAGATGAACCTGTGCCCATTTGATGCGGCAGGTTCGATTGGTCCAATGACATCCATTCCCCAAGTGGCGAATGGCCATGGCGAGCTTGTTGCAGTAAGCTCGCTTGGAGGTACCTTTATCATATATGTATGTATTTGACAACGGTGGAATTTCCGGACATACTGGATGCAGTCCGTTTCCATAGTCATCAAAAAATACCCTGCTCGGAGTATCTTCTTCACCAACACGAAACCATTCATATGCGGTCCGCAGGCTCCCGCATGCACTTCCTCTAATAGTCTGGTTGCTTCTCTTGGCTCGACACACCTTAATAATCCCAAATCAGGAGTACTCCTATACAGGATTCCTCCACTGTGAAAGAAGTTGTTGGACAATCTCCGAAGTGTTCGTTTTTGAGTAGCATTGGCAAGTTCTGGGTATTCTCCTTTTATCAGGTATTCTCTGATATCGTGGAACCAAGGTTTCCCGTCGGCTTCTTCCTCGACGTGAGCACAATAAGCGGGATGATCTTGAATCTTGAATTGGATGGGGTCAATAAAGTTTGTATCGGGATGCTGGATCATAGACGATAAAGTGGCTAAAGCATCGAAGAACTCATTCTGCATTCTGGGGACATGCTGGAATTCTGTCTTTCTGAATCTTTCCTCAACTCTTGTACATGATGCAAATAGGGGAGTATTTTGGAATTCTTGGTTGCCCATTCTTCTCGAACCTGATGTATGAGTAGGTCCGATTCTCCGATCACTAATAGTTCCTGAATGTTCATGTCAATTGCCAGTTTGAGCCCTAGGATTCAGGCTTCGTATTCGGCCATGTTGTTGGTGAACGGGAATCTGAGCTTGGCGGACACTGGGTAATTCTGACCGATTTCTGATACCAAGACCGCTCCTATACCAACTCCTTTGAAATTCGCGGCTCCGTCGAAAAACATCCTCCAACCGTCATAAGATTCTACAATGTCTTCTCCTATGAAGGCTACCTCTTCATCAGGAAAATACATCTTTAGAGGTTCGTATTCTCCTCCTACAGGATTCTCGGCGAGGTGATCTGCTAAAGCTTTCCTTTTGACCACCTTCTGGGTAATGTAAACAATGTCGAACTCGCTTAACAGGATTTTCCATTTGGCGAGCTTACCGGTAGGCATGGGCTTCTGAAAGATATATTTCAATGGGTCCATTCTAGATATGAGATAAGTTGTGTAGGCACAAAAGTAATGCCTCGACTTTTGAGCTACCCAGGTTAGAGCACAGCAAGTGCGCTCTAATAAGGAGTACCGAGCCTCGTACGGGGTAAACTTCTTGCCGAGGTAATAGATGGCTTGCTCCTTTCTTCCAATTTCATCATGTTATCCCAAAACACACCCAAATGCTCCATCCAATACAGCGAGATAAAGCAACATGGGTCTCCCTGGCTCGGGTGGAACTAAGACTGGTGGTGTTAACAAGTATTCCTTAATTCTGTCAAAAGCCTTTTGACAATCATCAGTCCATTTAGTGGCGGCATCCTTCTTTAGCATCTTGAAAATGTGTTCACAAACGATAGTGGACTGGGCTATGAACCGGCTGATATAGTTGGGTCTTCCCAGAAAACTCATCATGTCCTTCTTGCTCTTTGGTGGTGGCAACTCTTGAATGTCTTTGACCTTTGACGGGTCCAGTTCTATTCCCCGGTGACTCACAATGAAACCCAATAATTTTCCAGCGGGAACCCTGAATGCACACTTGGCGGGATTCAGTTTTAAGTTGTATCTCCTCAGTCTGTTGAAGAATTTTCTCAAATCTCCCATGTGATCTGCAGCTTTCTTGGATTTAATGATGATGTCGTCCACATACACCTCGATTTCTTTATGTATCATGTCATGAAAGAGAGTGGTCATGGCCATGTAGGTAGCACCGGCATTCTTTAAACCGAACGGTATCATTTTGCAACAGTATATTCCCCATGGCGTGATGAATGTCATTTTCTCTGCATCTTCTTCATCCATCCATATCTGGTGGTATCCAGCAAAACAATCAACGAATGACTGCAGCTCATGTTTGGTTCAGTTATCAATCAAGATGTGTATATTTGGCAAAGGGAAATCGTCCTTGGGACTAGCCCGGTTGAGATCCCGGTAGTCGACACAGACTCTAACCTTCCCATCCTTCTTTGGTACCGGCACAATGTTAGCTAACCACATCGGATACTCTACCACTCTGAGAACCCTGGCTTTGACCTGCTTGGTAACCTCTTCTTTGATTTTCAAAATCATGTCTGGCTTGAACTTTCTGAGCTTCTGTTTGACTGGTGGGCATGCCAGATCTGTCGGCAACTTGTGAGCCACAATGGATGTGCTGAGACCGGCCATATCGTCATACGACCAGGCGAATATATCCTCATATTCTTTTAGAAACTCTGTATGCTCTTTCTTTTTAGATGGTGACAGGTGTACGCTGATACGTGTTTCTTTGACATTTTCTGCGTCTCCCAAATTAATGACCTCAGTTTCGTCTAAGTTAGACTTAGGTCTGTTCTCAAAATTCTCGACCTCCCTGACAATCTCTTCTGGTATTTCGTCCTCTTCTGAATCTATGTCCGTTTGTTGCATTGCCTCGTTGCAAGTTACAGTCTTTGGTTCATCATCAAGATATGTAATAGTAATGCTGTGTAAAATAAAGTAAATGATAGAGAAAGTAATAAGAGCGAGATATAAAGATAAACTGGGAAAATGCTTTTGATTAAATTCATAATTGTTTGAAACATCGGAGCTCTTTTCAAAAGTAAAGACAATGCGGGAAAGTAAAATCAACTAAAAAAGAGAAATCCGATGCATCGTGCATCGTTTAGCCTTGCTACCCCAAAGCTCTCCGGGCACTGGTGGTCCTGACTGACCAATTGGTGAGGCATTCTCCTTGGTTCACAGCTTGAATGGAAGGGCCTTCTTCCCCCTCCTCCTCAAAGATAACACAACAGTCCATGTCATCCTCCAGAAACAGGTTCTTCATTGCTGCCAGTGTTTCATTTTCCTCTGATCCATATATAACGTTGGCCAGCTGAAAAGTCTGCTCCAACAGAGGTAGAGGGTGCTTTAATGGGTAGTGGGGACCGTGCCATGGTGGCGACCAGTTGTTGAACTCACTCCAGGTGTATTCATATCCCAAGCCAAAAGTAGTTCCATGCTCTTTCAACTTGATAGGTTTGGTGATGCCTTAGAGATTCTTGCCAAGTCCCTTTCCGGGCTTGTATCCGCTCCAATTGAGAATGCTCTCAATTTTGTTATCCCACCACTTGTCTTTTTCTATGGCGTTGACTCACTCAATGTGATCATATGTTTCTCCACCTATCCTCCTTCTTCCTCTGATCATCGGGATGGCCTGGCGACTGTAAATAGGGTTGCTACCGTCGCCATGGATGATTACTTCCTGATGATTCCATTCGAATTTTACAGCCTGATGCAAAGTTGATGCCACAGCTCCAGCGGCGTGGATCCAGGGTCGTCCCAGCAACAAATTGTAGGACGCTGGTACATCAATGACTTGGAACTCAACATCGAACCAGGTGGGTCCCATTTGCAGGCATAAGCTAATTTCTCCAATGGTGGACCTTTGAGATCCATCAAAAACTTTGACGCTGATAGCCCCGTCTTTGATCTTGTGCAATCCCTTACCCAATGTCCTGAGAGTTACCAATGGGCAAATGTTGAGGCTGGATCCCTTGTCGACTAGAATCCTGGAGATAAAGTGATCCTCGCATTGCGCAGTGATGTGCAATGCTTTGTTGTGACCAAGCCCTTCTGGCAAAGCAAGAGAGAATGATAGGCTTGCCAGGTTTCTAACTTGGTCTAATTCCTCTTGGAATCTTAGCAAAGTTTTCTCCAGATGAGCAGCAATCTCCTTGGTGATTGCGGTGTTCTGAGAAGTTTCTTCAAGTTCTTTCCTAGCGCTTGTATCTCCCATATTGCCTTTATTCCTGTTTCTGGTATGATTCAGGGGAGGAGTAGGTGGAGGACCCTTGGACCTTGTTGAGTATGCTGATGGTGCCAGAATTCACGAACTAACCTTTAGGGAGGGGAATAAAA
This sequence comes from Nicotiana glauca, assembly GCA_026770625.1. Classification (NCBI taxonomy): domain Eukaryota; kingdom Viridiplantae; phylum Streptophyta; class Magnoliopsida; order Solanales; family Solanaceae; genus Nicotiana; species Nicotiana glauca. The sequence continues at coordinate 57,551 of MU767519.1, read as the reverse complement.
ATAAAAGAAAAACAAAAAGGTAAAAAGTTAGGGCGGATTCTGATAAATAATATTGCAATATTTAAACACATTGTGCGGGAATATAAATCGCGTCCTAATTTTGGGTGCCTCGTTGTGCCCGAGGTAGGCCTAGCGACAAATTGTTTTTGGAGAACTTATAATGCTAAATGCCTCATTTTATTGATAAAACAAGACGAGTCTTGAAACAACTGAATGATAAAAGACGTCACTAATGGCCAGTGGCCTTATTACATTAAGAGAGCATGAAATTAAAGATCCTAACTATTTGGTCCCAGAAGGACCTTCCCCAGATTCGGTACTCTTGCCTCCCTCGTACAGCTGTATCAACTCGCGCGTCCCTAATAGCAGATAAGCTCGAGCTAGATGTCTGCCTACACTTTCTTCAGCATTCTAACAGTCTTCAATTCTTTTTAAGAACTTCCCTTCCAACTCTACTAGACCTCGCTCTAGATACCCCAAACGGTTATTGGCGTTGACAGCCATATCCTTCCATTCGTTGATCAGTTTTTCTTGGGCTTCCTGTATTTCCCGATGTTCATTCTCACATTCTTTCATCTTCTTGCGCAGTTGATTGTATTTAACTGCGCTTCAGTTTTCTAGTCAATGATCCTATGACCGTGGACGAATTCTGGATGACCCAAACCAATGTGATCATCTTCTAACCAACCTGTGTAGTGCGGCACACACCCGGCATGATACCTGTCAGGTTCGATAGACTCCCTCCCTAAGACTAGCTTGTAGTGCCACATATGCTAAGCGTGACACCTATGCGGGCTATCATCATCTTGAAAGTCAGCTCTGAAATGACTCATTTTCTCTATCCTGGGTATGATTTGTTTTCTTCCAGCTTGCCTTATGGCCCGGAGTGGGACATAAGGATGAGTCCCCCTTAGACCAATGAGTATGAGGAATGGTGCGTCTCGCGAACGAATGATAAACTCCTCTGTTTGGAACCACTCGAACATCCACTGAATTTTCTTTTCTTTTAGATTCTCGAACAACTCTACCCATCTACTGGCATCCTCTGGCTGAGCGAACCTGTTGGGCATGAAGTTTATTCGCTTTGGGTGATGAAAAGCGATATGGTCATTCCAATCCCTACGGATAATTGCCTTTCTGGAGGTGCTCTATGAGCCAAAGTTGAAGTAGCAGATTACAACCCTCGAAATGTGGAGCCCCTCGCTGACACTTTCCTAAGGCTCGATATATTTCCGCGATGATCATAGGCACTATGCTGAAAGACTACCCATCAATTCCTTCCATTAAGGTCTTGGTCACCATGGCTAGTCTGGTGTGGATCCTAGCCTTCTTTATAGGGAAAATTATCATGCCCAAGAAGCAAAACATGAACATAAACACCCTTCTATGTATATGTCCCAAAGAAGTGAGAGCGAATTCGTCCATGTAGGTGTGATAGGACTTGCTGTGGCCATATCTCTCGTACAAGAAGTTGAAGGGTATGTATGAGTCCTTCAAGCAAGAAAGGTCGGGATTTTTCTTGAGTCCCATCATCTTAAGAAAGCCTCTACCTTTGCGGTTCTCCGGCATAAGCAAACCCGAAGTCTCCCAAGGGATACCAGCTAGGCCCCCTATCTCTTCTAGTAAAGGGGTCATTTCCAAATCCCCGAAGCGGAACACTGATCGATCACCGTCCCAAAATAAAGTGGCAGCCTCAATGATCTTGTTGTTGGGTTGGATTTCCAGAAGTGAGGGCAAGTTTCCTAAGTATTTGCGGACGAGGGTTTGATCACTACCATGAAGATCTTCCCACCAGCTCAACAACTTTGGGTGAATGTTGGATACCATACCGAATCTGGGGACCTCGCGCCTCATTTTTGCAAAACAAAAGGGTTAGACCCTAACCCCACCATACTCGACTTATTTAAATCAATAATTAGCATGACAAAGCACTTAAGTTCTCCAAATAAATGCACATAACATGAAGGTGTCCGTTTGGGTCTCAAGGAAACCCGATGGACTTTGGCTTAGGCTATCTTAAGGAGTCATTATGCGGACAACATAACTGACTCGGCTAGGTTTGACCATGATGCACGAACAATTTAATGGAATAAGGTTTCTACTTTTGAAGTGCTAGACAAGGTACCCTTGATCGGACAACTCAAGAGGGAAAGGCGCGGAACCGTCGACTACACCGTTGATCGACTGGTTTTACCGCAAATATGCTTTGCCACATTTAGGGGGTTTATAATGTCGGAAGGGCGCAACCACTCATTATAAGCGTTGCTATGGGATTTATTTTGGCACGAGTGGAATATGATGTTGAGGAATGCAGTTACAATAATGAAGCAAATTGCATATATTTTCACGTTCATAAAGATTACAATAAATACTCGGAAATTACAACGGAATTGAAATAATAAAGCAGTAAAAGAAGAAATTAAAACGAAAGAAAAACATGAAAAGCCAAGTTAGTAATTGTGATGAAATAATCAAGAACAGGAAATAAATGCGATTAAGTAAGCAATAAAGTCACAAAAGCAAGTAATGGTAAAAGCCTAAAAGAAATCCCCAGAAGAGTCACCATGCTGTCGACGCCCCCCTTTTTCACCCTCCTTAAAGGGCGAAATCGGGTTTACGACATTATGGACAAAACAACTCTCGTTCCCTATTGAGAACCCGGGTTATGGAATTTGAAGAGTCTCCACCTAATGATTATAGTGCATTAGGACACTTTTTTAGAGAAAAGAAAAGGATTTGAAGGAAAAACCAGAGTTCAGGTAAGGGCTTGAGATTATCTCGAGGGGAAGGTGTTAGGCACCCCTCAAGATCCACTAGTGTTGTTCCCGGCCTTGCTTAGTTGTGACTTTAAGAAGAATAGGAGTAAACAAACAAGGTTTGCACATAGGGAATACAAATAAGTTGAAAGCTTTTGAAAGAAAAAAGAGAAAAGGACATAAGTGGCTTTGAAAAGAAAACCTAATTTTTGAGAAAAACATCATATCATATAAATAAAGGGAAAGGGTCCTAAGTTTAAATATAATATGGATCACATCGGTGCAATATCCAGCAAGTCATTCCCACACGAGATATTAGCGCACCATCATCATCTCCATGTCTACCCTTCCCGCCCCGTAAAGATTATTTAAACGCGCGGATTGGTCACGAGTGCTTATTGTGTGCTATTACCCGTCCCATCCTATAGGTCCTAGAGGGTATTTAGGACCGCTATTCCTATAAGGCAAGGACTATGCTGAACCCTTAGGTTTAAAGGTCAAAATGCTAAGCGACATACATAACAAATAGGACTACACGTAAAGTAATCATATAAAGGGCATGTAAAAGGCTCAAACATCCCTCCATATATAGGCATATAATCAGCACGTCTCAAACATATTTAAGGTCTAAGGAAATGAGAACTAAAACTGGAACGTTCGAAAATATATGAAGACAGGAGCTGAGGGGTTTAAACAAAATTTGCAGGAAGGAGTTGGACGTAAATTCTCAGAACTTGTAAAAGACAGGAGATACGTAACAATTTGGAAATAGGAGAAAAACGTTTAAAACATACTCAAAAATATACGATAGGGCCTAGCAGGTATAGTGTTATAAAATAATTTTGGACAGAAGAGTAGGAAAAACGTTTAGCACAGATGTAAAACCATGTAAAGCTGAGAATATATAAGTATATTAGTTTTGAACTATAGTTTTGGAAAATCACAGGGGACATAGTGTCCTGATGAGTTTAGAAAATAGTAACGCAATTCTGAAAAAAAAGTAGTTGAATAGAAGGTATTTATACAGCTATGATTATTTAGAAAATAGGACAGAAGTTTAGTAAAAAAACCAAGAGGACTTCAGAGAGGCCGAATTCAGAGAGTTAAAAGAGGTTGAGTAGCCTAAGACATGATTAAAAAAATGATCAATTGATTTTATCCGGCCTAAGGCTTGCCTATGGGTTATATACATTGCCTATTTACCTTAAAGGTGAGCATACGTATTAATCCAGTTTTAGGAAGAAAACACAATTAATCAGACTTGTGTTGTTAAATAAAACTAGTGAGGCGTTCAAGCAATTGCAACTCAAATAAAAATCCTAGGTAACATGATGTCTAATGAACATAAGGGTCCTAAAACATGGTATCTAAATGTAGTAGCAACCCTTGTAACAGTAGTTAGTTGGTTAATAACTAATTCNTGTTGTTAAATAAAACTAGTGAGGCGTTCAAGCAATTGCAACTCAAATGAAAATCCTAGGTAACATGGTGTCTAATGCACATAAGGGTCCTTAAACATGGTATCTAAATGCAGTAGCAACCCTTGTAACAATAGTTAGTTGGTTAACAACTGATTGTGATTACGAAGTGAGTATAATAACAAACTGGAAGTAAAAGAGCCTAATACAGGATTTCTAATCGTGTGAAATGCATGTCCTATGCAGGATATCTATTGCACAAATAAGTAGTAAAGCCCTACAAACATGTTTTCTACCCGTAAACCCTTAAACTAGCATGCATAGCCCTCCCAATTTCACTATAAACCCCAACTGTTCAATACAAGTTGTTACAGACCAAGGTGATTAAATTAAAGACTAAGTAATTAAATTACAGAAGTGAAGAGAAAAATAAGAAGTTAATCTATAGGGAGCCTTTAGCCAGGCCCAAGTCTCCGACCTCACTTCCTCAGAGTTTCAAAGCCTTTACCGAGGGTTTGGGTGCGGCAAAGCTCCCTGAGGGCCCATTGGGGCCCTTGGCCAATACCAAGCACCCAAAATCAAATTAATAAGACAAGTGCAAGTGTGGAATTACCAGCCTTGTGCATCAAAGTTCAGTGGGTACTCAAGGTACCCAAAGCAATGCTTACACCAAGGGGGCAGAACCTAAATTCTAAGAGTAGTGAGATTGTGATAGAATTTGGAGGAGTTGAGTTGAAAATAATTGAAAGAGGACTTATATAAAAAATAGTTTTGAGAGAAAAGTGATCATTAAGTTTGAAAAAAGTTGATATGGAACTGGTTTTTTTGAAAACAAGGAGTCACACAGTACTCAGAAAACACCAACAGTGGCAGGGGAAAGGGAACAAATAACTCACAAGCAAGAACACAGTTACACATACACAGACATCAAAGAGAAGTACTTCAGAATAATCAAACATGTTTCAAACAAAGGGGGTCAGGGTTTTAACAACATTAAGTTGACAAAGTCAACATCAGAACAGGTTCAAGGCTAGTGAGTAGCTAAGAGGGTCCTGAATATATGCTAATACTGTGCAGGAGTAAGGAGAAACATGCATTGGGGTAGGAAAAAGGGTAATGAACATGCCAGGCTAAGCTAAGCCTACTAATTAATACAGATACATACTATTTACAGGAGGAACAACAGAACCACAAATAGAAGCACATAAGGAACAAAAGGAAGTGTAACACAAATAGAAGCATATTGATTTGGAGCTGTAAATCAAATAGGAGACATACCAGTGGATGGTAAGGTAATGCAGAGCAGTAGGGAGCAATTAATATGCAGGTAGTGAGCAAGAGTGCATAGAGTATGCAACAGAACAACAGCAGTATAGAGAGAGCAATGGAAGTAAGAGAGGTTGTGTAGGAACAAGAGAAAGCAATGAGAGAGTTCAGAACAATGAGTTATGTTCGTGTGTGTGTGGTGTGCAATGTATCGGTATGTTATGCAAAAGAGAATGGGGTACTTATAGTTTTTGAAAACAAGTGGAAAATAAGGTAACATGTATAGACTGATCACATTTATGGAAATAATACTAATTGGAATCAATTAAATCCGCGGCCTCCCTTCAATTAAGGAGTCCTAGTTCAAACAGGTACAAATTGTATCAAATAAGGAAAATTATTGTTTGCAAGACTGGTATTTCCATAATAGGAGTAGTAAAAGTATACAGAATATTTCAAGTAAGGAAAGTATAAGAATAGCATATTGTGCACACAAATTAGTTCAAAGAATCACGGATGAAATTGAAAATCACAGGGAATCAGTACTAAGTAAGGAGGGCATTTCACAAATAAGGAAGTGATTCAAAAATTAGTGTAAAACATTGAAGGAAAACATATACAAATTCAGGGATTCGAAGAGATGCACAAAATCAGCAGAATATTTGGTAAACAATGAACAATTAGACCTATAAAACACATTAGGCATGAAAATCAGAGAACCCTAAGCAAGAAATCACAGAATCAATAGAAGGCTGGAACTCTAATAGCAAAATTAAAGCATGGAACTCGGAGAGTAACCAGAAGATCACACCAACAAGCATATAACACAAACATAAACACATACTACTTAAAAAAAATCAGAAGATATAATGACTTCGAAACAGTTCAGAAACCCTAGTTTAAAAGAAGAACAAAAACGTTGAAAACTTGAACAATCGAAAATATCGAGTAGTGAGTAGTGTAAAACACAAAAGAATAAGTTAAAAATCGTTTAAAAAGACAAAGCTTTTAAAAATTAGGTTTTCGTAATAAACCAGTGAGAGGTAAGGAACCTGGCTGTGAAACTCGCCAATAATGGAGTTTAAAGCATTATCGGACCAAAACCCATCGGAGAAAGACCGGAGATAAGCCAAGCAAAGCTTCCGATGACCATCCTGTATGGTGGAGGCTTCTGGAGTCTCGATGATAGAGGGAATCAACGAGACAAGGTTTCACGGTGGCTGGTGGTCGAGAGAAGTGAGGCTGGAGGTGGTCGGAGAGGCGGTGAGAGCCATCGGAGATGAGAGAGAGAACCAGAAGGTTCTAGAGAGAAGGGAGAGCAAGAGTCAATATAGAGAGAGAGAGAGAGAGAGAGACCGTCTGCAAAATGAGGGGTTTGGGGGGGGGGGTTGTTAGTCTTTAATTTTGGAAATAAAACCTGGGTCGTTGATCTCACTTGATCAACGGCTCAGATTAGATCAAGGTTGGACCGGGTTGATTAAATTGGGTATGGGTCAGGTTAAGACGAAACTGGGCTGGGGTGATTTGGGCTCAATTTTGAGGCTGAATTGGGTTGAATAGGGGTGCCAATTTGTCTATAATTGAAATGCTATTGAGGCCAAATCGTAAATAGCCAATTTTCCTTTTTTTAATTTAATAAAATAGTAAAAGATGTTGAAAAATCAAATTAAAAACATTGAGTTAGTAAATAATGTGTAAGTATTAATTTAAAAATATTGGTATCGATTTTGTAATAAAAAATGCTATTAAATCGAAAAATAGGCTAAAATTGCAATTTCATTCAATTTTAGTTTAAAAAATACCAAATGGACTTGTAAAATTATGTAAAAATCATGTAAATTATATTTTGTGCAAATGAGAGAATAAAAAATAATTATTCACCAAAATGACGAGTTCTGGGAATAACTATTGGTTCTTATAGTGCAAAATAGGCCATAAATTGGTTTTAAAAATCTTTGAAAAATTTGGAAAAATACCAAAACCTTTGGGGATGCTTGTATATGCATATACATGCTATTTTGAAAGTATTTTGAGTATAAAAATGCATAGAAAAAAATTGGGTATCAACAGTCGACCCAAAATAGCCACCGGCTCCACATCATATGATAAATCATCATCGAGCTGAACCATGCTGAAATCCAACACATGAGACGGGTCCCCAACATACTTCTGGAGCATAGATACATGCAATACCGGATGCACACTAGACAAACTGGGTGCAAGGCTAACTCATATGCCACCTCTCCAATCCTCCTGAGTATCTCAAAAGGGCCAATGAACCTAGGGCTCAGCTTCCCTTTCTTCCCGAACCGCATAACACCCTTAATGGGTGAAACCTTCAGCAAGACCTTCTCGCCAACCATGTAAGACACATCTCGAACCTTCCGATCCGCATAAATCTTCTGGCATGACTGTGTTGTGCGAAGCCTCTCCTGGATCAGCTTCACCCTATCCAAAGCATCCTGAACCATCTCAGTCCCCAACAATCTAGCCTCGCCGGGCTCAAACCATCCAACAGGAGATCTACACCGCCTAACATACAATGCCTCATACGGGGCCATCTGAATACTCGACCGATAACTGTTGTTGTAGGCAAACTCTGCAAGTGGCAAAAACTCATCCCATGAACCTCCGAAATCGATAACACAGACACGTAACATATCCTCCAAGATCTGAATAGTGCGCTCAGACTGTCCGTCCGTCTGAGGATGGAATGCTGTGCTCAACTCTACCTGCATACCCAGCTCCCGCTGAAATGCCCTCCAGAACTGAGAAGTGAACTGAGTACCTCTATCAGAGATAATAGACACTGGAACTCCATGTAACCTGACAATCTCCCGAATAAAGATCCCTGCCAACTGCTCCGATGAGTAAGTAATACGTACTGGAATGAAGTGCGCGGACTTGGTCAGCCGATCCACAATCACCCAAACTGAATC
>MU767519.1:5632-29214 GCA_026770625.1 Nicotiana glauca | reverse complement strand
TTCGTAGTAAGGTGTCGGACTGTTAGTTTTAGCTTTGCTTTGTGGCATTTCGTGGATTTCTTATCTTCAGACATTTTATATGCTTATTACTCACCGAGTACTTAGTTCTCACCCCTACTCCCTGCACCTTGTGTGCAGATTCAGGTACACCGGAGGCTTAGCTGAGCAGTCTTGTTTCTAGAGCTTATCAGAGTTGTTGAGGTAGCTGCTTGACGTTCGCAAGACCTTACTACTCTTCCTATTTCAGTTTTATTTATATATACATTTCCAGACTTGAGTATTTCGTTCAGATATTGTCATCTAGTTTTGTTTAGAGGCTCTAGACTCGTGACCCCAGATCTTTTGGGAGTGTTATTATCAGTTTTTGCACTTTTCAGTATTTTTCTTCTATAAATATTGGATTATTATTCTAAAACTATTATATTCTCCTTAAATTGTCGATTTTGAGATTTATTGTGGATATGAGAACGACGGTTGGTCAGACTTGCCTAGCTTTAGGGTTGGGCGCCATCACGACCGATTTTGGGTCGTGACATTTTTTATATTTATCTGTACATATACTACGATGGTCTTCTTGATAAATAAAATGTATAGCTAGGTCTATTATAGAGTAAAATCCAGTATCTATGTCTTGTTTAAATTCTTCTAGGCTTTAGGTAAGGCTTCTTGCAAATCCTTCTGGATGGGTATAGTTATTACGAATAAAGGGCATTAAACCATAAAATTACTGTTTCTGTAAAAGTTTACTATTATGGTAAAATTTATAAAGGTAAAAACGTTAAAGTCATATATTGTAAAAATCCTACTCAGTACTCTCTCTCTCTCTCTCTCTCTTATTCTGCAAACTTATAATGTTTCTGTTTTATCAAAATTATGATAAAAATTACCCCCTTCTATTTACTCATATATATAGACACACACGCACGATTCGTAGTACTATTCATCCCTTGTATTACAAAAGTATTAACGGCTTATATTCATTTATTTAGATAGTAAATACAAAAGTGATTTTTAATTTTGACCATTATTGACCTGAATAGAGACTAAGGCCTTAAGAAGGTATAGTGCTGGACTTGGATTGAATATCTGAACTGGGCTCAGATATTCATGAAAAGACAAAGCTTGTAATTTGGGCCAGTACTTGGGCCAGTAGTTGACATCTTACATGAGTCTAATGACCATTTTTCCAAAATTCAACTTTCATATTGACTTGACACACCTTTCTAAGAAACAAAGAAAAATTATATTGTGATCTCAAGAGTAAATAAGAGGGCCTCCCAAATACTAGATGCCAGCAAAAACCAATGACTTCATATATTATTTTATAAAGCAGCAGAGTAATGCTCTTTTCCAATAACAAATATGAGCACAAATTAAATATCACGACATTTTTCCTATAGTCTCATGAGAATGTCTGACTTTCGAGCTTTAAGAATTTAATTTGACCTTATTGGATGCAATGTTGTATAAGTTAAACTTAATTTCAATTCCAACATTTCTAACTTTAAAGGCCAAACTATGGCTATTACAAAGTAGAATAGAGGTTGTAATAGGTTATATATCCAAATGAATCCTGACCTAGCTTAATGGCTTCTCAAAAAGTAAATTTCATTAGTCTCGATGTCTGCCTCAATAAATTCATCACAAGAGCCCTTACAACAAAAAGTTGATTAGTGTCTTTACTTCAAAATAAAATTATTGGTGAAAGAAAATAAAAGCGTTCTAGTAACGAAAATATAGCATGAACAAAATGAGATTTGCCAATTGAGAAATTTGAGCCAAAATAATCTTAAACTTAATCACACAAGGAGTGTCAGGCATATCAGAAGTTCTATTTCAGGCAATCTCATGCTGACCTGCCGATCTTGAAAAGCCAACTTGATTTTGGTCCTCATTTGTATCTCTAGTCGTCTGCCTCTCTTTTCCTTCAGTTAAAATTGAGTAAGGCTAGAAAAGGGAGTTTAACATAATCCATCTTTTGATTGCTTTCTCAAGTTCTTAAACTAAGAAGTCGAGGTACAATTTTGAATTATCCTGTGTCTTCCCGCTACACCAATTAATAAAAGGAAAAGGTATGTGCTAACATACCTGTGCTTCCATTCTCGCATATTCAGACTTCAAAGTTAAGAAAATCTCAAGGAACCATGACTTCAATAGCATATATACTTTCACTGCAAGAAGTAGAAAATGCAACAAGCTAATTAATACAACAAAGAAACAACTTGGGTTTGAGATAATTTCAGATACTCTTTTCTTCAAACATGTGCAACTCCAATGTCAAATCAAGCTAAGAAGAAGTGTAACATCACCATCAGGATAGATATATCCTTCTAAGCTAGGCGCAAAGCTTTTTACTCACGTTCTGTTTATCAAAGTTTGAACTTCCTTAGCAATATAAATACTTTTTTTCCTAACAAATTTATTCTTATAAAAACAAATGTAGATTGAGACATTAAATAATTTCTTGGGTAAGTAATATGAAAGAAAAATTAGCAAGAGAAAAAAATTTGAAAGGTGGAAGTAGTAATCCATAATGTCACAAGAACCACTATTCGTCGCCCATGTTTATAAAGTTCTTAATTTTTTTTCTCCTCTTCCTCTATCTCAGAATTCACAACACAAAAGTAAATGAAGAGAGTTATAATGTTACACTGTCAACCTTCTTTCCGATAACCTCTTAGGTAAAATAAAATGCTAAATTTGAAATTTTGAAGACAATTCTTGTTTAAGCACCTAAGATCTGCAGTTTAGTATCATGTCAATGCAAAAGGACACAATAATATAATCCCTGTTTTTGAAATATCACATGAATATTGATGACATATAATGATATAAAGGGACCTACTGAATATTTGACAGCACAAAGATTATCTATTGCATCTTGAAAATAAAAAAAAATTATCAACCATCAAATACAAATGATAGAGCTTCATAAAAAGAAAAGAAAGCTTCTGAAAACCATAAGTTAGTCCTAATCTCCTCCACCACTCAAGAAGAAACCCCCCAAAACCAATTAGAGCAAATGTAAGGTATGCTCAAATGACTAAGGTATGGAAGAAATTGTTATCTTGTCAGTTCACCTAAGCAGATTTTAAGACTATAAGAACATACAAATATAATACAGAAGCAGAAAGAAAATGATTGAAACAAAAATTTTGGAAATTCAAGGTGCATCGGCCTATTAGAGAATCGCCTACAAATAAAGTAGATCGTGAAATTAAATGCCGATATTAAAAAATTCAAAGTAGTAAATAAGTTATCTGGACGAAATGATAAAAAATATTAACTCACTGGTCAACTAAGTAATATAATGGTTAGGAAACAATTTACTATGCAAAAGCATATCAAATGAATCAATTTAGGAAACATAGGACCTCAAATTCAAATGTATGATATACATTAACTTTATTATTATGTAGCACATGTTTGACAATGCATAATATCTGTTAATAGATGCGGCCTAATTAGAAAGTCAATACTAACTAAATCCTATGTGTTAAACCAAAATCTTAGGATTTGATTATGCGCTTTCAAATGTACAGAAAAATATTTTAAGCAAAAGAGATGGTATTTGAATCTGGATGATCTTTTCATCTTCCCAGCTAAACAAAAGCTAATTGATGGAGCTTTGGTCTGAAGTACTTGTCACACCTCCTTGATTCACTATACCCGTAAGGGTGTATCGGACTTTTTCCAATTAAAGAACAATCGAAACGGGATTCGTTATTAAAAGATTCAGAGTCGCCACTTGGGAGATTTATGGTGTCCCAAGTCACCGGTTGAATCCCAAATCGAGGAAAATATTGACTCTGTTTAATAGTCCGCGAACCAAAAATCCGAGTAAGGAATTCTGTTAACCCGGGAGAAGATGTTAGGCACTTCCGAGTTACGTGGTTCTAGCACGGTCGCTCAACTGCAATATTTGGCAATTTATTTGATTTTAGTACATGTTTTGACCTATGTATTTTTAACTTTAAACCTCTTTTATTATTATTATTATTATTTTAAGAGAATTACAACGTCGTGAAAATATGTCTCGAACCGTGTCACATAAATGCACCCGCGATTTTTGACACATTTCGATTTCGTTGAGATTTGAATTTGGGTCACATAAATGTGTACCCATATTTAGGAAGGTAAAATTATTTAAGCGCATCTAAAGTGACTAACGCATGATTATCTTTGGGTAGGGCCATGAAATTTGCTAGACGGCCCATCCCGAATTCTAAGTTCTTTAATGTAACCATTTATCGAGGGCCCCGCAATTTTGCATTTTATTTGGCGAGGCTCGTCTTGTTTATTATTTAAAGGCTAGTCCTAAAATAAACTATGATTTTCTATTTTATTTGTCTCTAATAACAAATAAAAAGTCCTAATTAATCAATATTATAAATTTCGGGCCTCGATTTCAAGTCCGGGTTCAAGCAAAAGGGGGAACCTCTTAGTTTGAACCCGCTGCCTAACTTGAAGCCCACAACCTACCATTTAAGTACCAACAAACCAATTGTCATTTCAGTCTTGGGCCCAAAGAGCCCAAGCTACATGATACATGCACAAATGGGCAAAATTCCAATAGACACAGACATTGGGCCTGAGATTAGCCCAAATCGGACTAGCGTATCAGGATGCATTGGGACGATCAGAAGATCGAATCCCTGGAGCTGGCAAGCCACTGATTTGCTCAAACCTTCGCCCACCGAAATTATTCCAAACTCTTATGAGTGCATTCAATAACTGACAATAAGGTAAACAATGTATTCTCATTCAAGTTAACAGGATAATGATTACAAGTTAAGAGCCTAAATTCATACTTTGTCCATATCTAATTATCAAACAACTAACTAATTCAAATCAGTCAACAATTGATATTGCATGCTTAATTCAAGTGAACTATTAATACTAACTACTGACCTAGAATTGCCAACGCTTGCCTTAAAACAATGCACTTAAGGAAACACATGTTTTGACATTGAAAACTAGCCTACTTATATTAACTATTGCATTACGAAGTTGTTTAGGAAGCACGTTCGGCTTAGCATTGAACTCGATGTGGCCATCACCCACTGATTTCAACTTAATTGCAAGTTTAAACTATTTTTGATTATTAAATTTTAAACAGAAAAATGCTAAACATAAAACAAGTACTAACTACAGCTGATAACTACAAATTAACAGTCCAAATATTCCAATTAGGTACAAAATACACAGTCCGAGTTTCATTGAATATAGATCTAATTAGACTATATTATACAGTTATATATCATTGATATCTAATTAACTACAGATGCGTCTTCCAGCAGACAAATGCTTGAATACTTTCATTTCATGTTCAATCTCGAAGCTACATCAACTTTGAGTTCAAATGTGTACCTGGGATTAAAATGCACAAGTGAAGAAGAAATGGAGGTCAGTGAAGTGGTGATGAACAACCCAGACTCAAAACAACAAAATCAATTTCAGCTCCTAAATTAACACAGCAAACCCAGGAACAAACAGCACCAGATCCAACACCAAAAGCACATGAAATCCAAACATAAATGGACCAAAATATGCTCAAAACCAACCAGAAACTCCTTGAACTCGAACCAAACCCAAATATAAAGATATTCAGGCCATTTCTACTCTTCTGTCGACTGGAAATCTCTTCTGCAGCTGAAAATCTAACTCAAACTCTAAGAGAAATTCCAATAGAACATGACTTTTATAGAATTTTTCTACTGTTTTTGTGTTTTTCTGTTTGAAGAAGTTAAAATCTAAAAGAGTGTTTGATCTAAAATTTGAATTTCAGATCTGGAACTTGAACGGTATTTTAGGGGAATTTTTAGGGTTCCAAAACTTGTTTACTAAGGCAAGCAAGCTGCCTTTTATAGGCAAACCTTAGGGGGGAAGCTTCTAGATCTCCCTCACACTTTTTTCCCTCCTTTTATTTTCATTTTTACCCAAGTAGCCCTAAAGTCCTGACTTCTTTCTCAAGTTATACCCTAAACTATTGAAATGTTCATTCAAGCCCTATTCTAGAAGATCTAGGGTATTCTAATCTGCTGCTACAGGATTCTTTCTCTTTGAAGTGTTCAAATTACCCCCTTTTATTCTCCTAGAATTACTAGCTTAGGTCAAAATTTACCCATCCCTTTGACTAAATCATGGAACTCAGCTATAACTAAAATAACTCTGAAGACTAATCCTAACTCATACTATTATTAAACTATCCATTAAACCAAAATAATAATCAACCATACAAGTGAAAAGAACCATTAACAAGTCCTGAATTCTAAAAACCCCGGATTCAACTGAGTTAACAAAGAACACTAAAAATATAACAGGACAAAATCAAATTCACTCAAACTAATCAGTAAAAATAAAGATCAAGCACCAAACATGGTTTAATTAATAGAAAAATCAACAAGAACAAAAATTGAACTAAAAATCGAGCTATTCCTAACTAATGACAAAATTACAGAGTAAATTCATGCTAGTCATTATCAGTGAACTAATAATTCGAATAAACATGAAGATAAACACATAAGAACAGACAAAACAGATTTGACTACTGATGCTAAACGAAATGTCAAAATAGAAAGGAAAACAAAACCTAGATTAATTAATTTTTGGAGAAATAAGGGTTATGGAAGAGAAACAAGTGAAGAAGACCCAAGAAAACTCGCCTATGAGGTCCTAGGGTTCTTCCGCTTCTTGGATTTGAAATTGGAACAACTCCAGCAATATTTGGACGTCACTGGTGGTGGATTCTTCATGAGGAGAGTAAGGAGGCTTTACAGTGTAATTTTGGTGGTGAATGGAGCCGGCGCCGCCGTGTGCAGTGGTGGCGGCGCCTAGGGTTTGGAAGATTTAGGGCGTTTGGTTGGGAGTTGGAGGAAAACAATGTCAGATATGGGACGGGGAGCCGAAGACTAGGGGATGGTATGAATTTGGGTAGGTTTGGTTGTCCTCCGCCGCCGTGGGCGATTTCCGGCGGCGGAATTAGGGTGGAGGAGGGCGGCATTACACTGGAGGTCTTGAGAGAGACGAAACGGGGGGGGGGGGGTATGGTCAATCCGACCATTTTATATTTATGTGACCCTAGTTACTGGCCGTTGATCTGATCAATCTCGACGACCAAGATCTTCCCCTGATGAAACGGGGTCGTTTTGTGTGTAGTGTGGGACTGGACCGGGTTGGGTCGTGGGTTGGGCTGGGCAAAAATTAATTAAATTGGCCCAAATCAAGTCTTCACGGAAACAACCATTTTCTTTAATTTGTTTTCTTTTGTTTTTCTCTTTTATTTCTTTTGTTTATTTTTATTTTGTATTTTATATATTTTCTGATTTTATTAAATGCTAACTTAAAATAAAATCAACAATTAACAATTACAAATGCAAAATGGACTATTTATGTTATTTTCTTTATATTTAAAAGAAACTTAACCACTAATTAATCTTAAAATGTGAAATTAGATCCTAAACAAATGCCAAGTGTATTTTTTTATATTTTTCATATGAATTAAAATGCACAAATAAAATGCAAACAATTAACATAAAATTTCCTAAAAATCCACAAAATTGCAAAATAATGAAAGAAATTATTTTGTTTGAATTTTTGGGAATAATTCATATAGGGCAAAAATCACGTGCTCACAACTGCACCTCTTTGCCCGGAAATACGAAGCGTTTTCGTGCAAAGATAAGTGAGCGGAAACGAGCGATTTTTGCCCGTTTGAATATTCCATGTGAAGCATTTTTGAAAACCGTCTGACCGAACCCTGCTTCAATGGTTGCCTACATATCCTTAGCTAAAAAGGAATCAGGTCAGTGTAGTTTGGGAAAGTTTGGTAGCTGGGACTATCAGGAGCTGTGATTTTACTGTTGTTGCTGCTGCTACTGCTCGCTGACCTCCTTATTACACCGTGTCAAAATAAAAAGAAGCTAGCCTACGCTATGATCTATGAACTACAAAAAGGGTCATATCTATGTCTTCAAACTTGCCATTGTGTTGCCTTGAACTTGTATTCTTCCACTGGAATTCTTGCATTGTTGCCTTGCATTGTGATCGGAGATGTTTTGCCATTTCTCCGAGTGATGCTTGACTGCTGAAATTTGAAATATGTGCATCTATTCTCCAGGCGGGCTCCTGATTGCTGACGCTTGAAAAGTATTCCCTTGTTCTCCAAGTGGGCTCCTGACTGCAACAAAATAGACAAACAAAGAAAATTTTCTGCCCCAGTTTGGTGGCTGGGCATATCATGTTATCAAATATTAAAAATTAAAAGCTAAAATTTGAATTGTACTTCCCTTGTTCTCCAGGTGGGCGCCTGATTGCTGAAACTTGAAATGTACTCTCTTGTTCTCCAGGTGGGCTCCTGACTGCTGAAGCTTGAAAAGTATTCCCTTGTTCTCCAGGTGGGCTCCTGACTGTAACAAAATAGACAAACAAAGAAAATTTTATGCCCCATTTTGGTAACCCGGAACAGCATGTTGTCAAATACTAAAAATTGAAAGCTAAAATTTGAATTGTACTTCCCTTGTTCTCCAGGTGGGCACCTGACGGCTGAACTTGAAATGTATTCCCTTGTTCTCCAGGTGGGCGCCTGATTTCAAAATAGACAAACAAAGAAAATTTTCTGTCCCAGTTTGATGACTGGGAAGATTTGTAAATTGTTAGCATAATATGAATCACCTAAGCTATTGATGCAATGGCGAGAGTAAAACTAAATACTTGATGGGCATGTACGTCTCCTGTGAGTAAAACTTAAGGACATTTGACTAGCAAATTCATCAGACTGGGTCTTTTGCTATCTTAGAAGAAAGATTCATCAGTCTAAGATTTTAATCCTAGGAGAAGGTTCATCAGACTAGGTCCATTTTTCATCTTAGGAGAACAATTCATCGGACTAAGATTTTAGATCCTAGGAGAAAGTTCATCAGACTAGGTCTTCTTCTATCTTAGGAGAAAGATTCATCAGACTAAGATTTTAATCCTAGGAGAAGGTTCATCAGACTAGGTCTTCTATTATCTTAGGTGAGATATTCATCAGACTAGGTTTCCTACCTTAGGAGAAAGATTCATCAGACTAAGATTTTTATCCTAGGAGAAAATTCATCAGACCAAGATTTTGACCCTAGGAGAAGGTTCCTCAGACTAGGGTTTCTATCTTAGGAGAAAGATTCCTCAGACTAATATTTTGATCCTAGGAGAAAGTTCATCAGACCAAGATTTTGATCCTAGGAGAAGGTTCCTCAGACTAGGGTTTTTATCTTAGGAGAAAGATTCATCAGACTAAGATTTTGATCCTAGGAGAAGGTTCATCAGACTAGGTCCATTTTTCATCTTAGGAGAACAATTCATCGGACTAAGATTTTAGATCCTAGGAGAAAGTTCATCAGACTAGGTCTTCTGCTATCTTAGGAGAAAGATTCATCAGATTAAGATTTTAATCCTAGGATAAGGTTCATCAGACTAGGTCTTTTATCTTAGGAGAAAGATTCATCAGACTAAGATTTTGATCCTAGGAGAAGGTTTCTCAGACTAGGGATTCTATCTTAGGAGAACAATTCATCAGACTAAGATTTGATTTGGAGGAAAATAATCCATCAGACTAGGACTTTTATCCTAGGAGGAAAAAATGTGAAAAGCAATGGCAGCATTTTGTGCACACTAGCAAATGAGGCAAGGGCAAAGATTTGATAAACTTCCCTTTTGCCGGCTCTCCTCTTCTTCCTTTTTCTTTTCTTTCCCTTCTTTTCTTATTTCCTCTTATTGTTGAACCAACTTTCTTGCACTGCTTGGTTCCTGTTTCAAACAAAGAAAACTTGTGAGTTTAAAATGTGGTGGTTGGTTGGTTTTGAACTTTGAGGGCGACTGCTTCTGCACTTGCCAAGATGACTGATTTCCACTCGAGGACCTTGCTTGTTTTTGGACTAACCCCTTTGTCATCCTCCATAAAATGCCTTTCCTCGGCTCGGGCACGATATCCTCTATTTGTTGCATTGCATGAACTGGCGCCTCCCCAACCTTTATTTCTCATATGAATCCCAAAACACGTCTATTGCCCCCACTCCGTGTGTATGATGTTCTTTCTTGGCCTAACCATTGGCCTCGGCCTTAAGGTCTATTGCTTCTTCACTTGTTACAATAATTGCTTCCCACTTGAAGATCTTGCTTTTTTATTGACTAACCACTTTCTTTATTACCCTTGACACGGAAAATATCTCTGATCCGTTCACAAAACACCTTTCATCTGTTGCATGGTTCCTGAATTGAGGCGTACCAAACCCTTGTATTTTACATGAATCCCAAAGCAGGTCAATCGCCCTCCACTCAAGATGTATGTTGTTATTTCTTGCATTAACCCCTGGTCCGGTCTTCGAGGTCTACAGCTCCTCCATTTGCCATGATAGCTTTGACTCCCACTTGGAAGGTCTTGCTCGTCACTGGTTTAACGCCCTTTTATCAAGCTTATCACAGGAAATACCTTTGATCTGTCATCCTAACCCTTCATTTGTTGCATCGTTCATGAATTGACATTTACCCGGCCTTTTCATTTCACAAGGATCCCAAAGCATGTTGATTGTTGCCAACTCAGTGTGCCTGCTGTTTTCTCCTGACTTGACGCCTTGATGTGTTCACCAGATTTCGTTTTGTTTAATTGGAAAGCTTGGTGGCAGATTTTGAGGTCATTTCTCATTTCTTATAACCGGACAGACTCAAGAGGAGGAAGTAAACAGGACAAAAGGAACATAGTAGGAGGACAATGAAAGAGATGATTCCTGACAAGAAAACTACAGAATAGAAGCCTATCGGATGTGGATACCGACTCTAATGACCTTGACATGCACCTGCAGCCTGTTCCGTTAACAAATTCGATTTGTTCAGCTCTTTTCGTACCTCTTCGCCGTGAAACTGGGCTTCAATGCCCCGCTTACCCGATCTGACTCACAGTCCTTATTCGACTTGTGGTGCCTGTAGGGTTTTAACCATCAAGCCTCTCTCATTTTGATTTTCTCTTGTCTCATCGTCGCCTTATGGTGCCTGTGAAGGTTTTCACCAATAAGACTCTTTTTTTTTTATTTCTCTCAACTTTCATTGCCTTGGAGTACCCGTGGGGGTTCTCATCAACGAGACTCTCTCAGTCTTCATTTCCTTCGTTTAGATCGAAGTGTTACCCTTGACATGAATCACCTCTTCTTGCTCGACTCGGCATTTCTTGAAGACTGATCGGAAGGTCTTTCTTTGGACCGTAATGTGGGCTTTTGGATAGGGTTAGAAAGAAAGGGTATCGAAGGATCAAAACAATTTAACATGGGTTCAAAATTACAACTTTCGGAATCCGATTTCTCACAACAACCAAAACTTCTGCCCCAGTTTTTTTCTTGGAGCTTTTGGATTTTTTATTTTGGTGTGACTGAACCTTAGAGAGAGGCTGCCTACGTACCCCTTCGGGATCAAGTCAAACGTAGTTCAAGTTATAGGAATTACTTTGTTGTTGCGATCTGTCCTTTCTTCCACTTTTCTCTTTTTCTTTTCATTTCTTTTCTTTTCTCTTTTAATTTTTTTTCTTTTTCTTTTTTTTTTCTTTTCTTTTTCTTTTTTATTTTTTTTCTCTTTCTCTTTTTCTCTTGTTTTTCTTTTTCTTTTTTCTTTTTTTTTCCTTTCCCTTCCTTTTCTTTTCTCTTCTCTTCTCCTTCCTTTTCCTTCTTCTTTTCTTTTGGACTATTTTTCTCTTGTTTCTCCGCTGATTGTCCCTGCTCGGACTTCCGAGTTTTGCTATTAATTCCGAAAGAGGGGTAAGAAAGAAAATAAATAAGTCTCAAAAGGGGTAACAACGGATAAAATGTTTGGATAGCAGAACAAAATGCCCAAAACATACCAAGTACAAACTACACAATTAAACAAACTGAGGAAAACATACGTAACATCTTTCGATTACATTGGAATTAATAACCATATTTGCATATTTCCCTTCTACATTTGTCACTTACCCAACACCATTGGATAATAACCTCGGTACCATGAACAACCCCTATCAACTTGGTACAAACTTGCCTTTGACTTCAAACCAATGCGGCATGATGCATTTTGACATTATTTCTTTATGTTCCATCTGCCCCAGTTTCACACAATTTGGGCACATTGCTTCATTACTAAACTGGCTTTTAAAACCAGGTTGAGAATTATGCGTGCATGTCATATCACTAGAACCAGCATGAAAAGAATTGTAAAAGGAGAGCGGAACTAAATAAAATGACTAGAAATGGCTGGAAACAAAGAATTACATTAGACTGATGGTGAAAGGGTTTAAACAATAAAACAAGCGAGATGGACTAGGTTTACGACCTTTGAACAAACCTAGACAGTGCTAAAGAAGCTATTACGACTACACAAACAAGGCAAAGATAGAAGGGTTTGAGTCACAAGACAATATCCAGATTACAACCCTGAAAATAACCCGGACAACAGAAATGACAACAAAATAAACCACCAGAACTCCACTCTAGCTAGCCAAGAGCTGGAGCGTCTTTCCAATCACCAAACTTGATATCTTAATCACTGGATTGCACATCAAAAATGTTGGGACCTTCACCAATTTCGATATCATTGACTTCATTCAATGAGTTTCTGAGAAGATTCTCATACTCCCCGTCGCCATGGATCTTCCCCACAAAATATGCACCATCATGTGTAGGTAAAGGATTCTGTACAATGTTCTGGGTGGCACCATCCTGGGCCTCAATTATTCCTTCCTGGATTATTCTTTCTATCTCTCTTTTCAAATCCTGGTAACTTTCGACATTGTGCCCCTGGGCATTGGAATGGTATTCACACCTTTTAGAATGGTCAAAGCTTCTTGCGCGCTTGTCCACATGATTCAGAGGGATTGGTGCAATCAGGTTATAATGCTTTAGTTTCTCAAACAAGCCTGCATATGACTCTCCGATGGGGGTGAAAGTTTCCTGCTTCTGTGCCCTCTCTTTCTTGAAATTTTGGCTGGCCTGCAAACCCGCTCCAAGGGGATTCTTGTAAGCTCTTGGGGTTGGGTAGTTGTTTGGAGTTGGGTGGGCACTTTGTGGGGTGGGTGCATGCTATTGCGCATGGGTAGGATGTTGGGGGTACGTTTGGGCATGGTGGACAGAGAAGTGGGGATCATGGGGTGGGTAATAGTGTTGTGGAGTGTAGTGGTAGGTTTGGGGACGGGGTCGAGGTTGATGGTAATATAGTGATGGGCCCCTGGAGCAAGTTCTCGAGTCAACTACCGCCACATCTTCTTTCTTTTTCTTTCCCAGTACCCCTCCAGTGCTGCTCTGGATAGCCTGGGTAGTCGCCTTGATTGCCGAATAGCTCATGATTTTATCAGATTTGAGCCCCTCTTCAACCATACTTCCCATTTTCACTACCTCGTTAAAAGATTTTCCCGCGGCTAACACCATGTGACCATAGTAGGTGGGCTCCAAAACCTGTAAGAAGTAATCGACCATGTCGCTCTCTTTCATGGGAGGATCGACTCTTGCCGCCTGTTCTCTCCACCGAAAACTGTACTCTCTGAAGCTTTCCCCAAGTTTCTTCTTAATTTTAGTCAGTGACAGACGGTCCGAGACAATTTCGAGATTGTACTGAAAGTGGCACGCAAATGCTTGGGCCAAATCATCCCACGTGTACCATCGGGCATGATCCTGTCACGTGTACCATTCCAAGGCCGCATCACTGAGACTTTGACTAAAGTACGCCATCAATAACTCTTCCCTTCCCCCAGCTCCTCTCATCTTACTGCAAAATCCCCTTAGATGGGCTACAGGATCAACATGTCTATCATATAAATCAAACTTTGGTAATTTGAATCCCGCAGGTAACTGGACATCAGGAAACAAGCACAAATCCTTGTAGGCCACACTGACTTGGCCACCCAATCCTTTCATGTTCTTGAAGGATTGCTCCAGGATTTTTACTTTTTGAAACATCTCTTCCTATTCCGGATTCTTAAGCAGCTTGTCAGTTTCCACCGGGAGCTCAAAGTGAGGGGTGTAGGAATATGGCTCAGGAGCTTTAAAGGTAGGCTTAGGAGGGTAGTACTGGCTATCATGAGTTTGAAACATTGGCTCACTAGAAGACCTTTGCAATGTGGCAGGTGGGGGCGCCACAAAGACATGGGTGATTGGTGGAGGAGGGTTTTGGTTGGGCGGTGGAGCTTGGGAAGGATAGGAGGTGGTGCCATAACTCTGTTGGTACAAAGGGAAAGATGGAGATGAATTCATAGTAGGAGGCTCCCGAGACTTAGCCAAATGTGGGATATATGCTGGGTTGGCGGGATAAACTGGCGCTGGCTGACCCTTAGCCCAGACCTGATGCATCTCGGCCATTTGCTGCCTCAACTTATACATCTCTTCCCTCATTGCTTTAACATCCACCATTTCTACCTCTTTTGATGGGTCCACGATACTGGTATCTGCTTCTTGGCCTGTCATGTTTAGTTTGTTTTTTGACCGGGTGTTATAGGAATGGGTTGCGAGGATGCCGACCAACTGAACCGCTTGCCTGGACTCATCGTCAACAACAACTTTGTTAGCGGTTAGAGCATTAACAAATAGATAGCCGCCCATTTGGGAATGAATGCACCTAAGCAGTTAACAGTTTCTATTATGCCTTTGCTTGGCTGCATGCGTCATCTCGACTTTCTTTTCTTTATTTGGCATGCCTGTTCTTTACTTCAACCTCTCGCTCTGCCATCATTGTTTGTTTCTTGCCTTTCCCTCTTTTTGGGATTTTTCAAATTTCCATTAATAAAACTCCGATTACTAGGTTATTTGTTTTCTTGAAAGGGATACTACACTCGATGATTAAAACTAAATCAAGAGCATATCAAAGCTTCACATCCTGGGGCCAACGGGGCATCACTCGGCATCGCCGCAGGCTTGCACAAGACTAAGAAGGTTTCAATGTCAATTGTGACTATTTAAAGACAACTGGCCATGTAATGGCCTATTTTGACTTAAAAAGCAAAGTGGCTATTTTTGCAAAAATTTCATTTACGAATACAAAGACTCGGTTTTGCAGATACGGCCTTTCAGCACTTCCGAAAGGGAAATTTTAAGGTTGTGCCCGCAAACCATTTAAAAATGACTCACAGTGGATGTTCTTGCAAAAATAGCCTTACGATGCCCTTTTGGGGACATTCGGCTTATTTTAACAAGAATGGCGTCACCCGACTTATTTTGACGAAAATTTAAAATTTTGATATTATTTGGCTATTTTTGAAAAGGGAGGTTGGACCCGATGAGGGTTGCCTACGTATCTCACATCCGGTGAGAATCAAACCACCGTAGTTTGGGCAGATTTGCCAAAATCAAAACTATTTTGAACAACAATTTTCTTTCTATTTTTCGAATATTTTTCTCTTTTCCTTCTTTTTCATTTTTTAAAAATCCGGCGGCATTTCGGTACTATTTGGGTATTGGTTTTTCGAACAAATGGTTACCCTCACTTAGTCCTAACACTGCTATTTTTTATAATTTTCACTCACTATATACATGCCGGTCAACATGAAAAGCCGAGCAAATAAATGCGCAAGTAGCACGTAAGATGCATCAGGATGATCAATTCATTTCAGGTCACCTGTCCTAGACGGACTCAACCCCTGAGTTGAGTCCCCTAAGTCAAATGCACATGATGCAAACAAAATGTCCTACTAGGGATCCGGCATGAGGTTATTGTTCTTCTAGGTTTAAAACCTAGGTTTATTGGTCTAGACCTGGCTTACACAAGCGGACAACTCGGGCCGAGGGGGAGGCAGCGTACTGGGGATACAGAAGCTCCACCGGCTTAGCAACTTATCTAACCTCGTTCTAAATTGGGAAAGACTCTAAACAGAAGAGAAGCTACACGAAGTGCACCCTTCTCCACGATGTAGAAGACTCAGAAAGAGGGAGGGATTCGCGACAGTTTATATACAATTCAACAAACACTAAAGCGGTAAAACATTTAGCACATAAGGCATGGAACACGTAGCAAAATCAAATAAAGCCAAATATAAAAATTTAACTGAGCTCAAATTCTTGAACCCTGAATCGAAATTCTAGATTCTTGTCCCCAACAGAGTTGCCAGAGCTGTCACACCTCCTTTTTTCACTACACCCGCAAGGGTGTAAAGGAGTTTTTCCACTTAAAGGACAATCGAAACGGGATTCGTTATTAAAAGATTCAGAGTCGCCACTTGGGTTATGGTGTCCCAAGTCACCGGTTAAATCCCGAATCGAGGAAAATATTGACTCTTTTAAATAGTCCGCAAACCAAAAATCCGAGTAAGGAACTCTGTTAACCCGGGAGAAGGTGTTAGGCACCCCCGAGTTCCGTGGTTCTAGCACGGTCGCTCAACTGCTATATTTGGCTATTTATTTGATTTTAGTACATGTTTTGACCTATGAATTTTTAACTTTGAACCGCTTTTATTATTATTATTATTTTAAGAGAATTGCAACGTTGTAAAAACATGTCTCGAACCGCATCACATAAATGCATCCGCGATTTTTGACACATTTCGACTTCGTTGAGATTTGGATTTGGGTCACATAAATGTGCACCCGTATTTAGGAAGGTAAAATTATTTAAGCGCACCTAAAGTGACTAACGTGTGATTATCTTTGGGGAGGGCCGTGAAATTTTCTAGACGGCCCATCCCGAATTCTAAGTTCTTTAATGTAACCATTTATCGAGGGCCCCACAATTTTGCGTTTTATTTGGCGAGGCTCGTCTCGTTTATTATTTAAAGTCTAGTCCTAAAGTAAACTATAATTTTCTATTTTATTTGTCTCTAATAACAAAAGAAAATTCCTAATTATTCAATATTATATTCGGGCCTCGAGTTCAAGTCCGGGTTCAAGCAAAAGGGGGAACCTCTTAGTTTGAACACGCTACCTAACTTGAAGCCCACAGCCTGCCATTTGAGTACCAACAAACCAATTTCCATTTCATTCTTAGGCCCAAAGAGCCCAAGCTACATGATACATGCACAAATGGACAAAATTCCCAATAGACACAGACATTGGGCCTGAGATTAGCCCAAATCGGACAAGCGTATCAGGCTGCGTTGGGACGATCAGAAGATCGAATCCCTGGAGCTGGCAAGCCACTGATTTGCTCAAACCTTCGCCCACCGAAATTATTCCAAACTCTTATGAGTGCATTCAATAATTGACAATAAGGTAAACTATGTATTCTTATTCAAGTTAACAGGATATTAATTACAAGTTAAGAGCCTAAATTCATACTTTGTCCATATCTAGTTATCAAACAACTAACTAATTCAAATCAGTCAACAATTGATATTGCATGCTTCATTCAAGTGAACTATTAATACTAACTACTGACCTAGAATTGCCAACGTTTGCCTTAAAACAATGTACTCAAAGAAACACAGGTTTTGACATTGAAAACTAGCCTACTTATATTAACTATTGCATTACGAAGTTGTTTAGGAAGCACGTTCGGCTTAGTATTGAACTCGACGTGGCCATCACCCACTGATTTCAACTTAATTGCAAGTTTAAACTATTTCTGATTTTTAAATTTTAAACAGAAAAATGCTAAACATAAAACAAGTACTAACTACAGCTGATAACTACAAATTAACAGTCCAATTAGGTACAAATTACACGGTCCGAGTTTTATTGAATATAGATCTAATTAGACTACATTATACAGTTATATATCATTGATATACTACAGATGCGTCTTCCAGCAGACAAATGCTTGAATACTTTCATTTCATGTTCAATCTCGAAGCTACATCAATTTTGAGTTCAAATGTGTACTTGGGATTAAAATGCACAAGTGAAGAAGAAATGGAGGTTAGTGAAGCAGTGATGAACAACAACCCAGACTCAAAACAATGAAATCAATTTCATCTCCTAAATTAACACAGCAAACCCAGGAACAAACAGCACCAGATCCAACACTAAAAGCACATGAAATCCAAACACAAATGGACCAAAATATGCTCAAAACGAACCAGAAAGTCCCTGAACTCGAACCAAACCCAAATCTAAAGATATTCAGGCCATTTCTACTCTTCTGTCGATTGGAAATCTCATCTACAACAGAAAATCTAACTCAAACTCTAAGAGAAATTCCAATAGAACAAGACTTTTATAGAATTTTTCTATAGTTTTTGTGTTTTTCTGTTTGAAGAAGTTAAAATCTAAAAGAGTGTTTGATCTAAAATTTGAATTTCATAACTGGAACTTGAAGGGTATTTAGGGGGAATTTTTAGTCTTCCAAAACTTGTTTTCTAAGGCAAGCAAGCTGCCTTTCATAGGCAAACCTTTAGGGGGGAAGTTTCTAGATCTCCCTCACACTTTTACCCCTCTTTTTATTTTTATTTTTACCCAAGTAACCCTAAAGTCCTGACTTCTTTCTCAAGTTATACCCTAAACTATTGAAATGTTCATTCAAGCCCTATTCTAGAAGATATAGGGTATTCTAATCTGCTGCTACAGGATTCTTTCTCTTTGAAGTGTCCAAATTACCCCCTTTTATTCACCTAGAATTACTAGCTTAGGTCAAAATTAACCCATCCCTTTGACTAAACCATGGAACTCAGCTATAACTAAAATAACTCTGAAGATTAATCCTAACTCATACTATTATTAAACTATCCATTAAACCAAAGTGATAATCAACCATACAAGTGAAAAGAACCATTAACAAGTCCTGAATTCTAAAAACCCCGGATTCAACAGAATTAACTAAGAACACTAAAAATATAACAGGTCAAAATCAAATTCACTCAAACTAATCAGTAAAAATAAAGATCAAGCACCAAACATGGTTTAATCAATAGAAAAATCAATCAGAACAAAAACTAAACTAAAAATCGAGTTAATCCTAACTAATGACAAAATTACAGAGTAAATTCATGCTATTCATTATCAGTGAACTAATAATTCGAATAAACATGAAGATAAACACATAAGAACAGACAAAACAGATTTGACTACTGATGCTAAACGAAATGACAAAATAGAAAGGAAAACAAAACATAGATTAATTAATTTTTGAAGCAATAAGGGTCATGGAAGAGAAACAAGTGAAGAAGACCCAAGAAAACTCGCCTATGAGGTCCTAGGGTTCTTCCGCTTCTTGGATTTGAAATTGGAACAACTCCAGCAATATTTGGACGTCAGTGGTGGTGGATTCTTTATGAGGAGAGTAAGGAGGCTTTACGGTGTAATTTTGATGGTGAATGGAGCCAGCGCCACCGTGTGCGGTGGTGGCGGCGCCTAGGGTTTGGAAGATTTGGGGCGTTTGGTTGGGAGTTGGAGGAAAACAACGTCGGATATGGGACGGGGAGCCGAAGATGAGGGGATGATATGAATTTGGGTAGGTTTGGTTGTCCTCCGCCGCCGTGGGCGATTCCCGGCAGCGAAATTAGGGTAGAGGAGGGCGGCGTTACACTGGAGATCTTGAGAGAGACAAAACCCGGGGGGGTGCGGTATGGTCAATCCGGCCATTTTATATTTATGTGACCTTAGTTCCTGGCCGTTGATCTGATCAACCTCGACGGCCAAGATCTTTCCTTGATGAAACGGGGTCGTTTTGTGTGGGGTGTGGGACTGGATCGGGTTGGGACGTGGGTTGGGCTGGCCTAGGGTGTGTTTGGGCTGGGCAAAAATTAATTAAATTGGCCCAAATCAAGTCTTCATGGAAACAGCCCTTTCTTTAATTTGTTTTCTTTTGTTTTTCTCTTTATATTTCTTTTGTTTATTTTTATTTTGTATTTTATGTATTTTCTGATTTTATTAAATGCTAAACTTAAAATAAAATCAACAAATAACAATTACAAATGCAAAATGGACTATTTGTATTATTTTCTTTATATTTAAAAGCAACTTAACTGCTAATTAATCCTAAAATGTAAAATTAGATCCTAAACAAATGCCAAGTGTATTTTTTATATTTTTCATATAAATAAAATGCACAAATAAAATGCAAACAATTAACATAAAATGTCCTAAAAATCCACAAAATTGCAAAATAATGAAAGAAATTATTTTGTTTGAATTTTTGGGAATAATTCATATAGGGCAAAAATCACGTGTTCACAGTACTAACCAAGCAGCATGTAATAAGCTATCGTACTAAGGCTCTTTTTTATCCCTCAACTGAGAAATTAACATCAAAGTAAAAAAGCAGAAAAGATTTACCACAACATTGAAGCTAATACATAACTTGGTGAGATCAAGGCAGTGAAACACCTGCAGTAAACTGATAAATCAACCTAGCACCATCAGCATTAGACTTCTTTCATAACCCTCCTTTTCCCCCAAAACTCTCTTGTTGGTTCTCGAATTCTGAAATTGGAACTGAAACCCGGACATACTTAAATGGCATAAGAAGAAATCACCAGGGATATTCTGGTGTCTTTTAACCTCTAAGACCTAAGAAGTACAGAAATGTTTTATCAAAAAATCAAGATATAACATTTTATCATGGAGAATAAGTAACGGAGAACAGTTTTTTTGGAGGAAAGGTGGAATTTTTTTTTTGATCAATGAATTTGGGTGAAGAAAAACCATGAGGAAAAATGTCAGAAGATGTGAGAATGAATGAAAAAATCTGAATTAAGGAAAAACTTAATTGTGTTGTCTGCTAAAAATACACATGGAGCCATTTATAACTTACACGTAGAGTTTGTATAGACAAATCTAGACACGTATATGATAAGAATTGACGTAAAAAGACTAATATACCCTTAAGATTTTTAAAAATGACATGAAACACACATGTCAAAACTGTTTCTCTTCTATATAACTAGGTGAGGATAGCTCGTGCCAACACAGGCTCAATGTGACGACCCGATCGGTCGTCTTAAGAATTTACACCCTAATCCCCTATTAACTACTTCCCCTAAGGTCATTCTGCTATTTTGGTTTACCGAGACGTTCGGTGTTGAGTTTCGGAGAGTTTTGGGACACTTAGTCCCTAAATGAGAGCATAAGTGTTAAAAAGTGATCCGTAGTTAGAACAGTATGAAGACGACCTCAGAATGGAAATTCGATGGTTCCGTTAGCTCCGTTAGGTGATTTAGGGGTTGGGAGCGTGTTCGGAATGTATTTTAAAAGTCCATAGCTCATTTAGGCTAGAAATGCCAAAGTTTGAATTTTTGAAGTTTCTGGTCCGATAGGGAGTTTTTGATCCGAGGGTCGGATTGGAATTCTGGAAGTTGTAGTAGCTTCGTCATATCATTTGGGATGTGTGTGCAAAATTGCAGATCATTCAGACGTGTTTTGGTTAGTTTTTTTATCGAAAGCGTGTTTTCATGAAAATTGAAGTTCTTAGGCTCAAACCCTTGTTTAATTCGAGTTTCCGGGGTGGTTTAAGGATTGTTACAAGTTTGAATGACATTATGGGATATGTCCGTAGGTTTGGTTGAGTTCCCGGGAGCCTCGGCTGTATTTCGGATGCTCAACGGAGCATTTTTATGTTGTTAAAAATTGCAGAAAACTAAACTCAGCTGTTGCAGACTTTTTCTCTTCGCGATCGCGGCCTCCCTCTCGCGTTTGCATAGTGTAATCTTGGAGGGAGGCCAGTTTCTTCATCGCGTTCGCATAACATCGTTTGCGTTCGCAAAGCACCATTTACTTTTACATCACATTCGCATAAACTTTGCCGCGTTCGCGTACCCATGCCAGTCAGTTCTTCGCGTTCGCGAACACTTGCACACATTCGCGTAGAACAACTTCTGGACCTCAGCATTTTCCTTAATCGCGATCGCATTACAGGCCACGCGTTCGCGTAGCTTTAAAAATCCCAGGCATTCACGTTCGCATCCTACTCCTCGCGATCGCGAAGAGCATTTTTGACATCTCCCATTTTATTCTCCGCGAACGCGATCTAATCTCCGCGTTCACGATGCATTGAATGTCTGGACAGTATTTAACATTTCAAAAACGAGGGTTAGCCATTTTTAACAAAAACTCAAGCTAGAGAGCTCGGATTTGGGAGAAATTTCGAGGGGTTTCCAAGAGCAACGGTTGGGTAACGATTCTCTACTCTCTTATGCTTAATACCCACTAATCTAATCACGAATTCATCCTTAATTTCGGATATTTGAATGAAAAATGGGTAAAACTTCATAGACTAAACTATTGAGTTTTGAGTGGGTGTTTGACCTCCGATTTGGGAGATTTTTATATGCTTATACTCGTGAGAGTACAAGGGTTCTGAAAATGTAAAAATTATTCAATTCCGAGACACTCGCCTGAGGGGCATTTTGGTCATTTTATCCAATTTCATGCCTTAGCATTGAATTAATTAGTAAAATCAGTTGCTTGCAATGTTATTTACAATGTGTAATTGAATTGAATAGATTTGGGCCATTTGGAGTTGGATACTCGTGGAAAAGGCGTGATTTCTAGTTGATTTTGAGTCGGTTCGAGGTAAGTGGCTTGTCTAACCTTGTGTGGGGGATATGGCTGTGCAGTTGGATCAGATATCTGAAATCTGATCCGATCCAATCCGTTTTGGAATTCGGATTTTGGATATTTGGATCGGATTCGGATTTTATTTTTTAAAATTTTGAATTTTCGGATTGGATTCGGATTTGTATAGTTTGAATCTGATCCGATCCGAAATCCAAATTTATTAGGGGAAGTATAAATATTAATTTTATTTTTAGGGTTAGGTCTTATACTCCTATTTCATTCTCGTTCTTTTCTCACAAGCTCAGAGACTCAAATCAGACTCCTCGCTCTGCTCAAATCTGAAGAACGCTGGAGCAACATACATGAGAGCAATGACTACTGTATTTCATGACATGATACACAAAGAGATTGAGGTGTATGTAGATGATGTGATTATAAAATCCAAGCGTCAGGAGGACCACGTAGCGGACCTAAGGAAGTTTTTTCAAAGACTTCGGAGGTATGATATTAATCTCAACCCGGACAAATGTGAATTTGGTGTTTCATCGGGAAAAATATTAGGATTCATCGTCAGTCGGCGAGGCATTGAGTTGGATCCGTCAAAGATCAAATCCATCCAAGAATTGCCAGCACCGAAGAACAAGACTGAAGTAATGAGTCTTCTGGGAAGATTGAACTACATCAGCCGATTCATTGCTCAGCTCACATCGACGTGTGAACCTATTTTCAGGCTATTGAAGAAGGATGCTGCAGTCAAATGGACTGAAGAATGCCAAGAGGCTTTTGATAAGATAAAGGAGTATTTGTCAAACCCACCTGTGTTGGTTCCACCTGAACCCGGGAGACCTCTGATTCTTTATCTAACAGTTTTGGATAACTCGTTTGGCTGCGTATTGGGGCAACATGACATCACTGGCAGGAAGGAACATGCCATCTATTATCTCAGCAAAAAGTTCACGGTTTACAAAGTTAAGTACACTCATCTTGAGAGGACGTGTTGTGCCCTAACTTGGGTAGCTCATAAGCTGAAGCATTATCTGTCATCCTACACTACTTATCTCATTTCGCGCTTGGATCCATTGAAGTATATTTTCCAGAAACCTATGCCCACGGGGAGGTTAGCAAAATGGCAAATATTACTTACGGAATTCGACATCATCTATGTGACGAGGACGG
>MU767516.1:78146-88185 GCA_026770625.1 Nicotiana glauca | reverse complement strand
ATAGGCTGTAGTAGGTTCATCTGGACGAGCTTCGGGAACAAACTGGAGTATGGTTCACCAATTGGTGTAAAATTTAGTCGTCTAGGTGGTTCCCGAGGGTGGAAATTATTTTGTGGTGGTCGGGGATTATATTGGTTTTGGTAAACAGGCTGGTTTCTTCGAAATGGAGGTGGGTTTCGATTAGCCTGTGGTTGCGGTCGGCCGAAAGGTTGAGCATTCATGACCGCATAGGGTGGAGGAGCATAAGTCATATCTGTGTGAGGGTAATAGTGCTGAGGGGATCTTTCTGAGAACACCGGTCTAGGAGCCCGGTAACTTCTTCCTCCTGATGCCGCCATCACTGTTTCTTCTTTCTTTTTGCCTTTAGCCATTCCTCCAGACCCGCCTTGGATGGCTTGGGAGGTTGCTCTTATGGCCGACTGACTCAAGATTCTGCCCGTTTTTAGCCCATTCTCTACCATCTCTCCGATTTTTATTACCTTTGCGAAAGGCTTACCCATGGCGGACATCATATTTTGAAAATAGTCTGCTTCTTGGGCTTGCAGGAAAACAATGACCATCTCCACCTAATCCATTGGAGGCTTCACCCTTGACCCCTGTTCACACCACTTAATTGCATATTCGCGAAACTCTCTGAGGGCTTTTTCTTTAGATTCGCTAAGGAGTTCCTGTCTAGCGCAATGTTTAAATTGTACTGAAATTGTCAAACAAAGTCTCGGGCCAGATCATCCCATATATGCCAACGCGAGACATCCTGATCCATATACCATTCTGAAGTGATACCAATCAAGTTTTTCCCGAAATATGCCATCAACAGTTCTTCTTTGCCACCGGTACCCCGTAACTGATTGCAGTACTTCTTCAGGTAAGCAATGGGGTCGCCGTGCCCGTCGTACTTTTCAAATTTTGGTGTTTTGAACCCTGACGTCAAGTGTACATGCGGGAACATACATAGGTCTGTATAGGAGACGCTCTTCTGCCCGTTCAAGCCTTGCATATTTTTCAAGCTTTGCTCGAGGCTTCTCATTCTCTTTGCTATCTCGTCCTACTCTGGGGCTTTAGGGGCTTTATCATTCCCCGGTGTAAGCTCGTATGGTGGCTGCTGAGAGTATGTATATTGAGGATAATGAGGATGGTCCGCCTGAAAGACGGGATTCTGGAACGTGAAGATCGAGGGGTCGAAAACATGTTTCGGTAGTGATGGTTGTGTTATTGCGGAGGATGGTGATGATGTTGGGAGCAACTCCAGACGGGCACACCTGGGGGTGAGCCTCAGAGGGTGTTCCAAAGAAATTAGCAGTCATAGTAGGTTGCCCTAGAGGAATATTTGGGCGGCTGATGGGGACAGTGGTAACACCTCCAGATCGAGGGAATAACTCCGGGAATCCGGGGATAGTACCTGGAGGTTCCTTTCTGTTATTCCAAGCATCCCACATTTCCATCAATCGCAGGCGCAATATCCGATTTTCTTCACCTATAAAGGATTCAGAGGCCGGGACCCCAGAGATTGGGCTGTCTTCGGGTATGGGGATTACAGGCAGGGTCATTTCAGATGACATTTCTGTATTTCCTTTTGATCTGGTGAAGTATCGATGCGAGGCTAGCTTACCACAAACCAACCACTATTTCTAAAAAGCTCAGTTGGAATGATAGCAACAACGGTTAGTTTGAGACAAATAACAGATATGTAACCGCACATTAGAGTGTGATGCACCTATACAGTTAAATGAATATCTACATGTTTTCTACGATTGCATGCGTCATCCTGGCTTTTCTTTTGTTCCCTTCACTTTTCTTTGTCTTTTTGTTTTATTTTCTCTCATTTTCTTTTCCTTCTTCTCTCTTTATTTTATTTTCCGCTCTTTTCTTTTCCTTGGCCATGGTTTTTTTCTCAATGCCTTATTTTCTTCTTTTGTGTTTCTTTTTTATTTCTTGTTTTTCTTTCATTTATTTCCCTCACGTTTCTCTTTTCTCTTTTTCTTAGGATTAATGTCGAATCTTATGTAGATTGCCTACGTATCATGGCCCCGCATGAATCAGACCAAGCGTAGTTCTTGCAAATAAATGCAAAATAAGGAAACACTTTTTGGAAATTTTCAATTTTCATTAATAACAACTGCGATTACAAAATCTACTAGCACTATTTGTTTTTCTTTTCTTGAAAAGGAAATTACAAAAATAGACTCAAAGGCAAAAATACAGACTCGATTAACTAAGAATACATCAATGCTTCAAATCCTGGGGCTCGCGGGGCACCATTCGGCATCGCCGCGGGCCTGCGTGCAAGACCCCTTTGCAACTGATCTAAATCATTCATGACTTGGCGGACAAATATCATCACTGAGGCAAAGGACGTGGTACGACTCATTCGCTCACCGGCCTGACACTTCGTGACAATATAGTGGGCAATGCTTCTGATCCTTCCCCTGATTTGACCATTTTCTTGGAGGAGTCGACTTATTTGTTTGGTACGAGCCTCTAGAACCTGAGAATCCTGGAAGTGTAGGTCTTGTAGCAATTTTATTTCCTTTTCCATATCGGCAATTAACCCATAACACTGGTCCCTCTCGGCTTGGAATTCTTTATCCCGCTGGGCTGCCTTTCTTCCATAGTATTCATTTTTCTCTTCATTTTGGCAATGGTCCCCTCGTAGTTTCTCCTCATTTGTTGCACAAATTGGGCTCTTTCTTCAGTCTTTTTGGCCCACTGTGCCCAAAGCCTTGCCATGTTTCCCTCAGATTTTTCTAATTCTTCTTGGCAGTCCAAGACTTGTCTCTTTAACCCTTTGATCAACCTTTCATCAGATAGACTTCTTTCTTGGTTCCTGGCATCTATTTTAATTTGCTTAATTTGGGCTTTGAGTGCTTCGTTCTCCTGAGCTAATTTCTTTTTATCACCCTCGTCGGTTGCAGCTTGTACACTCTTGTCGAATTGGAGATCTCGAACCTGTTGCTCCAACTGTCCTATTCTAGCTCGGCACTCCTTTTCCTTAGCCTGCCAATCCCATTGAACCTGAGCCCCATCGGTAAATTACTGTACGTGTGGCCTTTTAGCGGGTCTCTCTGGGATTTGAAACCTTTTACCAAACCACATCAGATATTTGGGATCTACCTCGCCTCTAGCTTGGTCATGTACTATGGTTTTAAGCTCGAAAAACCGGCACTCATTCTATATCTTTCGAATTCTGCCTTCAGGGAATGCGGCCTTCGGGCCTAACTCAATGACTTGCTCACTCAGGTCTTCATCATTGTGCATTATTTGGAATCTTCCAAGTTGTCGCAACACCCGGTAATGAGCGTAAGGCTGTATGCTTCGAATACCCATCAAAAGAATATAAGAGACCTTTGCTGATGTGTATACAGCTTCAGTAGAAGGAAGCCACCCATAAGCCCATTCAATTTTATCTGCGGTCAGGGATCTTAAGCATGACGACCAGGCCTCAACACCCTCAGGGAACTCAATACCTGTCACCCGGGTCCCAAATTCTGCAATACAACTCAACCCGGTTAAATCGTAGTTCATATAGCCTGTGCGGTGACATAGGTGTTCCTGCATCCACAACTGTAAGAGCAAATTGCAACCTTGAAAGAATTTCACGCCTTCCCGACATTTGGTCAAAGCTCGGTATATTTCTGCTACAATTAGGGGAACCACTGTGCTAGTAGGTTTTTTCATGGCAACATCTAGCATTCCTACCAAGCCGAGGTCTATGTGACCATCTTTTTTTGGACAAACCACCACTCCCAGAAAGGCTACCATGAAGGCTAATCCCCGTCGGGCTTCCCATTTGTCTTTATTCCCAGCATGTGTCAAGCCGGTGTTGGGTTCCTCGAAACCTTTTGAGTTACCATACCGGTGATATAGGAAATGCAATGTACAACACCCTTCCTCCAGATGCGGGTCTTGAATATCCCTGCTAATGTTCAACAAATCCAAAAACCTATAAAGGGTTACCGGTCGTAGGGCCAATGGGTATCTACCTCGGAGGTTCCCGTTGAGACCCGCGTTTCCCGTGATTTCTTCTAATGTAGGTGTGAGTTCAAAATCTGAAAACTGGAATACGTTATGGGTCGGGTACCAAAATGGTATTAATGCATCAATAATATCCTTCCTCGGTTTGATGTTCAATAAATCCACTAGACCGCCCAAAATTGTGACCACAGTATCTATGCTTCCTTTTCCTAGATCATGCTACCACATATGAAGTTTCAAGGGGATCTCGCTCAGTACTGAGAAGGTTTCGATGTTACTTGAAGTCATCCTGCACATTTATTTGGGGGAATTTAATGATTTATTTTGAAAAAATGACTATTTTTGCAAAAAATGCTTTATTTAGAAAAACAAGGACTTGGTTTTGCAAATACGACCTTTCAGCACTTCCGGGAGAAAGATCTTAAGGCTGTGCCCGCAAACCATTTTGAAAATGACTCAAGGTGGCTGTTCTTTCAAAAACGGCCTTCCGGCGCCCTTTTGGGGACATTCGGCTTATTTTAACAAGAATGGCATCACCCGACTTATTTATGACAAAAATTGAAATTTTGATATTTTTGTCTATTTTTGCAAAAGGGAGGTTGGACCCGATGAGGGTTGCCTACGTATCTCACATCCGATGAGAATCAAACCAGCGTAGTTCAGGCAGACTTGCCAAAATCAAAACTATTTTGAACAACAATTTTCCTTCTATTTTTCAAATATTTTCCCTTTTTCCTTTTTTTTTCAAAAATCCGGCAGCATTTCGATACTATTTGGGCATTGGGTTTTCAAAACAAATGGTCACCCTCACTTAGCTGCTATTTTTCTCATTTTCACTAATTATAGACAAGCCGGTCAACATGCAAAGCCGAGCAAATAAATGCGCAAGTAGCACGTAAGATGCATCAGTATGGTGTTTTCATTTAAGGTCACCTGTCCTAGACGGACCCAACCCCTGTGTTGAGACCCCTAAGTCAAATGCACATGATGCAAAAAAGCGTCCTACTAGGGATCCGACATGAGTTTTTGTTCTTCTAGGTTTAAACCCTAGGTTTAGTGGTCTAGACCTGGCTTACCCGAGCGGATAACTCGAGCCGAGGGGGAGGCAGCGTACCGGGGATACAGAAGCTCCGCCGACTTAACAACTTATCTGAACCTCGTTTTAAATGGGATATGACTCTAAACAGAAGAGAAGTCACACGAAGTGCACCCTTTTCCATGATGTAGAAGACTCAGAGAGAGGAAAGGTTTCGTAGCAATTTATATATACAATTCAACAAATATCAAAACGGTAAAGCATTTAGCATGAAACATCTAGAAAAAATCAGATAAAGCCAAATATAACAATTATTTTAAGCTCGAATTCTTGAACCCTGAACCGAAATTCTGGGTTCGTATCCCCAGCAGAGTCGCCAGAGTTGTCACACCTCCTTTTTTACACACCTACCCTGAAGGATAATGTATAAGGGAGTTTTTCCATTTAAAGTGACATTATTCGAAATGAGATTATTTATTCATTTTTAGAGTCGCCACTTGGGAAAGGATTGGCTTTTGGTGTCCCAAGTCACCGGTTTATCTTGAATCCTAAATCGAGGAAAATTGTCGACTTCCCATTTGGAGTCTGCGAACCAGAAATTCTGAATAAGGAATTCTGTTGATCCGAGGGAAGGTGTTAGGTACCCCCGGATCCCGTGGTTATAGCACGGTCGCTTAAATTATTATAAATGGCTAAAATCTGATTTGTTATACATGTTCCAACCTATAGTGCAATTTTAAGATTATTCACCGCTTTAGTTAATTTTTACGAAAGTGAACGTCGTTTAAAAACGTGTTTTTGGATCATGTCACATGAAATGCACCCGGATCCTCGACACATTCTTACTGAACGTTTTGGAATTTGGATTTGGGTCGCATGAAATTCACACCCGTATTTAAGAAGGTAAAATTATTAAAAAGCATGCCTAAAGTGGCTAGCGTATTATTATCTTTGTGGGAGGCCGTGAAATTCACTAAACGGCATGCCCGGATTCTAAGTATTTTGATATAAGCAATTAATGAGGGCCCCGCAATTTATATGTTTTGTTCGGCGAGGCTCGTCTCATTTTTATTTAAAGGCCAATCCTAAAGTAAACTATGATTTTCTAGTTTATTTTTGTCTCTAAAGGGCCTAAATAGTTAATATAATAAAAGTCGGGCCTTGAATTCAAGTCCGGATTCAAACAAAAGGAAAAACCTCTTAATTTGAACCCGCTACCTAACTCGAAAGCCCAAATTTATTACAAAATCAATCTCATTAACCTAAGGGTGAATGCAAACCTTTAGCAATTTCTTTTGGGCTTCAAGCGTAGCCTAGGAAGAAAGACTGCACAGTCAATTTCAAGTTGGACCTTGCACGGGTGAATGCGGGCCCAAACTTAGCAATTTGAACTTAGCGATTTGCAACTGAGTGAATTATTTCGAACTAATTTAAATAATGCCTGCCAATCTTAAATTCACACCAATCAATTTTGATTTCAATTCCAAAGC
Organism: Nicotiana glauca; assembly: GCA_026770625.1. NCBI lineage: Eukaryota > Viridiplantae > Streptophyta > Magnoliopsida > Solanales > Solanaceae > Nicotiana > Nicotiana glauca. The sequence continues at coordinate 81,687 of MU767516.1, read as the reverse complement.
TCAGCTTCCTTTATCTATTTATCCAGTAGTTAAACTTCATTTATCACTAAAAGGGCTAAAACTAGAAAATATTGCCTGAAATTAGCAAACCAATCGTGAATTTAAATGTCCCGTGTATCTATTAAATAGTTCAATTATATAATTCAATCATCACCTTCAAATCTTAACTAATGTAACTATATAAAATTTCTGGCAGTGTACTAGTTTCAACTACACGTAAACATGCTAACAGCCCAACTCCAAAGCACGATAACTCAACTCAATATTTGAACCAATAAGCAACATTTGAGTTAATAGAATTCAACTGAGTTGAAGAGAAAAGACATGAGAATAAGCCGGCCTAAACTAATCTACTGGATCAAACTAAACAAAATATATTAACTCGCAGTCCATTGTTTGTGTCAGTACAAATCATATTGGACAAATGCATATCAATTAACACATATCTAACTATCTATCAACACACATCGTGAAGCATAGAATATGAACATGAGATCTCTGTTTCGACAACTACACTAAGGTAGTTTTGAGATGTGTACCCGGTGTATGAAATAACAAGAGAGAAGAGAGAGAGGTCAGCAACAACAAACGTAAACAGCAACAATTTGGAGTTCAAATAGCAACAAACACAGCCAATTTCAGCCCAGAAATGACTCAGTGGTCCAGAACTATTTTAAATCAAACGAGACTAATATAGCAACCCATAAACAGCACCAAAATGACCAGAAAATGACCCCGCAATGAACACAATCAGCAAATAACCAACAGTCAACTTCAAACTAATCAAATCCCATTCTCAACTGACTCGAACTGTCTTTAAATCTCCTTATTGAATAGAAACAGTAGAATTCAAATTACTTTTCGATCCAAAGTAAGCTAGAATGTTGATTTAGAGGCTAAAATTCGAAAATGACCTAAAGGGGAAGTAATGAAACAGTATTTTTTTTTATTTTTCTCTCATATTTTCTTTGTTTTTTTTTTTGGATTTTTAGTAGGAATCTGAGATCTAAAAAGGAGTTTTGAACTATAAGAGTTCAGAATTTGAACTTCTTTGATTTGAAATTCAAACTTTGAAACTCAGATTTACACAATGGTTTTGGGCGGAATTTTGGGGCTCCAAAAACTTGTGACTTCAGGCCTAAAGGCTGCCTTATATAGGCAAGAATACGGGCAGAAAGTTCTGTAACTCATTCACCATTTCCCCCCTTTTTTTATTTCATAAATTGGTCATTAATCCCTTACTTCCTGACTTGTTACCCAAGATACACCCCTAAGTTATAAAAATTCTGATTTGAAACTCATCTAGAATGTTCTAGAGCTTCCAATTCAGTTATTTGAAGATTCGCTGACCCTAAATACCTAGACTACCCTTTATTTCGATTCTAAATTACTAACCTAGTCAAACCAAACCCCAACCCTGTTACCTTGGTCAAAAGGTGACCATAGTTACCTAATGAAGCCTGGACTATTCAGCTAAACGACATCCAAACATAACCAAACTTAAGCAAAATAAAATCAAGTAAGGTACTAATCTTAAACACACCACCGAATCACTGATTTTAATTAAACTAAAATTAATAAAAAAATGCAAGAAACAACGAAGACATCCAATATGACTAATCATGCTTTCATTTTATCATGCCAACAAAAAATGATTAAAGAAAAGACGAAGCAGAAATATTTTGAAAACACATAATCCAGGCTAGATGAAGTAAACCAGTGACAATTGATAAAACAAAAAGAAAATAAAAGAAGGTAAAAGTAAAATACCTAAGGAGGCAACCTAGATAAGTCTTGAATTCACAAACTCGATCTTCGATTATTGGCCGAAATGGGCCACAATCGTGTGTTCCCAAATGAAAACACAAGACTGGAGCCAATTTCGACCTCCAATCTTAGACCCCATGACGATTTGAGATTTTGAAATTAGGGTTTGACCTTCGAGTCAGATTCGAGAGGTCTCAGGGATGTTTGAGGGGAACTAGTATGGGATTTAGTCATGAGGGAGGCAAAGGGGCCTCAGGGTGTTGGTTTGGGAATGGTTGAGGCTGGCGCCGCCACCTTGAGGTGATGGAGTTTAGGGGCGGCGGATTAGGGTTTCCATAATCTGCAGCGTTACAATAGGATTTGGGGAAAACAGAGTGGGGTATGGGTACGAGGGAGGGAAGGCGAGGTTGTGGTGTGAATCTGGGCCCGATTGGCCACCGGCTGCCGACGGAGACGATTTTTGGCCGACGGCTTAGGGCGGAGGGACGGTGATTGTAATGTCGGCGTTACAAGGGGGTACGAGGAAGGTAAAGAATGTTTTTTGGATAGTTTTATTCATTGTTTCGAACCGATGAGAACCGTTGGATTAAGGAAGATTTACGACCCAGATTAATTGGCTCCAAAACGGGGTCATTTAGGGGGAAAGGTATTTGGATCGGGTAACGGGACGGGCCTGGGCTGGTTGGGGTGTGGATTGGTCCGATTTTGGACTGGAGTTATGGCTTTTGGGTTGGTGAGCATAGGCTAAAAACTCATGTTTTAGTTATTGTAACAACACTATAAGTATTGCATTTCACAATGATTTGAGCTTAAATGATTATGAATTGTACTAAATTCATGATTTATGCCTTGAAAGAAGAGGAGTTTATATTATGCTTGAAAAAAAGGTGATTGAAATGATTTATGAGCAAAAACAACTCCTCAGAGTTGAGTCCGTGCAAAGACGAGACAAGAAAGTAAAATGGAAGAAAGGCAGTCCCAGACGCGCGAAGAAACGCACGAAGTATGAAGTTCGCGCTATAGTTCGCGCGCTTAAGGAGCTGAGACAGTGTAGACTCACGAAGTATATTGTTCGCGCGATAATTCGCGCGTTTCTGTCCGGGAAGTGAATTATTGAGGGGTAAAATGGGAAATCTGAGGGGATCTAGTCAACTTACAAAAAGTAAACCTCCATTATTGAGATTTGGATGAGATTTTGCAGGGGCATTTTAGAGAGAGAAGGAGAAGAAGGAGACTCATTTTTTAAGAGGAAAATCAAAGAAGAACAACATCTTGGAGCAAGGATTTAAAGAGTTATTCTAAACTTTCTTCTAATTCTTTGTTTATATTGTGTTTAAGACTTTTATTATTGATTTTTGTATGAATATGAGTAGCTAAAAACCCAAATATTCCAGGGTCATGGATTTGCTAGAGATCATGCTACTATCTTAGCTTAAGATTGATTTATTGAATTATTCGGGTTATTGATTATAGGGTTAATAATACTTATAAGAATCTGTCGAGTTCTTATGCACCTATTCAAGTTAACTTAATACCTATATGTATATGGTATTAATATTAACAAGAATGCATTTATAACTCCTATTTTTCAATCAAACAAGGCAATTAAATATATGTCTATCTTAATTGCAAATCTTTCACCCGAGGCCCAAGATTCGGATCTTGTTCTATTTGATTCTATATGCAACCAAGAATTTCCTTTGTCAAGTTTAACTCAAGATTCGTAAATAATATTTCACTGTTAGCTACGCAGTAAAATAATTAAGAGCAGAAT
>MU767516.1:12839-76914 GCA_026770625.1 Nicotiana glauca | reverse complement strand
AATTGAAATTCATGTGCAACATATGACATACCATATGCTTGCCCCTAGTGTAATACTCTACTAATTGAGCTTATTCAGTCAAGGATCAAGTAGGACTTTAATTGGTTGTAATGTAGGCTAGAGAAAAGGGTGTGAAAAATATAGAATGTAGTAACTACACCTCCTTGAACACTTCCATACATACAACATATTTCATAATTTCAGCATCACTCGTATGCTAAACCATCTCCAACCCTTTTGAGATTTTTACATACTAACAACAAATCCCATTCTCTTTAAGCACCTTAAGTTAGGGAATGTTCTACTAAAAATTCATCCCCTATATATATATATATATATATATATGAATTATTATTCACTATTTTTTTTCTCTTCAAAATACACCAACCAATTTCTTCTCAACTTCTTCAACATCAAAACAACATTAAGTGCTCATGAGAGATAGATGTGCAAACAACTGATATATTATAGAAATTGGTAAGGTTTATACGTGGGTGCCAAAGAAATAGGATTAACGGCTCAAAAGGTTTTACTAAGATATATACAATTAGGTGAAAATAATTATCAAACCGGTTCAACAAAGAAATGCCTATATCATCTCCTAAACTGAATAATGCTACTATTTCGCTTTGCAAAACACTTGGGGGCAAGTTCTAGACATCAACTATTATACACAGAATATTTCAGCAATCCTTACTCACACATTGGCACACAATTCACTCAAGCTTGGATCTTTCTCGACTCTCTAGTCAAAGCAGTTAAGCATAGTCATAATTATACAATTTAAAGCACTTATTTTAGAATCAAGAATTGAGATTTGAACATCACAAATAAGGCATATATCACTTTTCAAGCATGTGCATTTGAGGAGAACAACTCTTCAAGTTAGGAACATTTTATTCAATTGAAATATATAAAAAAAAAAAATTTATACTATACCCGGTTCAAATACACCCTTGGAAAAGAACCGTGGCACAAAGAAAAACCAAGGGGAAGTTGACAAACGACACCTACTCAATATGAAACAAACAAAACAACAGTTAATTCATACAACTATATATAACAACCAATGAAGAAATCCCCACCCCACACTTAAAACGCAGACATGTCCCCATGGCTGAAAATTTAAAAGAACGGTGAGGTAAAGAGATTTCCCTGAAGTTTCATTCTTGGTCGGAAACGGTGTCGGGATTTACGTTGCATGCACGCCCCAAAGCTCGCAGCCAACCCATGAATTTCTTTTCCGACTTGACTTTTCGGTCAGCTATCGCTTCTACCCGAGTGCCCAATTCAGTTACAGAGGTGCGTAGATCCGCCACCTCCTGCTCCAGTGTAGTGTGCCTGGACACTCTGGCAATTCCTAAAGAGGACATTGCACGAGTCAGTGCTACAGCTGGTACACTGGGTGCCTGGGCCTGCTCTCCGCCTTCCACATCCATGGGCTCATCCTCCTCCTCATCCTCCGATGCATCAGAACCACCACCATCCACTCCACCTGACGATGCTGGTAGGGTAGGTCGGATCTTGAGAGATTTCTTTACCAGCCCGTCCAAACTAATATTTTCAGGTACCTGCGCTTGCCTGCAAAGCTGAGTTACCAAAGATGGGAAAAAGAATCCATACATGCGTTGTGGGCACCTGGTGAACATCTCGTCGTGGATCAACTTAGCCATGTCAAAAGAAAGGCCCTTGAGGAAACACCAAATCAATGCTGCTCGGGGTCCATTCACCTCCGTGGTATTTTTGGAGGGAAGGAGTCGACTGTTAATCACATACAGCCAATTCTTCGCTTCCTGAGTCAAAATAGAGGAGTGGAACTTCTCTCTAAAGTCCAGCCACTCTACCACTTTTCCTGGGGTGCACAGTTCAGCGAAGAAACGGTTCCACTTGGCATCAGTTGGAGCTCGCCCGTATACATAAAAGCCATCTCCTTCAGGAATAGGGTCAGACAAATGATATGTTGCACGTATTGCCTCGATGGAAGCAGCCACCGCCTTGTGGCGCACCATGACTACACAGTTTTCATGTTCTGGCAAATTCGCATAGAATTCGCGTATAACCATTTCATTAGCCTCCCCTGTCTCGTCAATGAAAATCTGCAAACCCCGCTCCCTCAACTCATTGTACATGTGGGGGCATCTTGCCTGGACCTTTTTTATGTCAATGCCCCTCTCCGGAATTGGCTTCTTTGTGGCCTTTGCCGTGAAATAGTTCTGTGTTTCAACTGAAACAAATCTGTTGTTGTCATAAGTACGTGCAAAAGCTGCCCTTTGGCGGCTTGACGATGGACCTGTTGCCAGGCTCTTCTCTTGAATGTAGAGGAGTAGAAGCACAAACAATCTCTTTCCTCTTGATCCTGAAATTGAAAGAACAATTCATAGAACGAGGAGGGAGTTGGAAGCTAGAAACAGAACAGAAAGAGAGTTGGACATTCAAGTTCAACCACATCCAACAGTGATGGCAGGTAATCAAGAACGTCCGGTGATAGAAGCAGCAAGGCCAAACATTGCTAATATGACTCAGGCTATTGTGAAGCCTGAAATCACCGGTCACTTTGAGCTTAAACAATACATGGTACAGCTGATACAGTCCACTGGGCAATATATTGGTCTATCTTATAAAGACCCACAAAGGCACATTCAATTTTTTTTTGGAAATAACAGATACCTACAACTATCCAAATATTTCCAAGGATTATGTCAGGCTGACCTTATTTCCTTTTTCATTGTTGGGGGAGGCTAGAGAATGGTTGCAAAAGGAGCCAGCCCTTTTGTTCATTATTTCAAATTCTTTTGTTTTTGTGTATTTTCTTCTTTTCTTTGTTTTTAATTTTTGTATTTTATTTTTTTGATTTTATTAAATGCTAAATTAAAACTCAAAAACCAAATTTAGACTAAAAAATTATATTTTCTAATTTCCAAATACCCTAATTTCTAGTTAAACACAAATTAAGACAAATTAAAACTAAAAATACAAAAAGACCATTTTTGTTATTTTCTTTAATTTTTCCTTAACTACTAATTAATTCTAAAATATGAAATTAATTAAATCCTAAACAAATACCAAGTGTATTTTTATATTTTCATACGAAGTAAAATGCACAAATAAAATGCAAACAATTAACATAAAATGTCATAAAAATTCACAAAATTGCAAAAATAATGAAAGAAATCATTTTGTTTGAATTTTTGGGAATAATTCATGTAGGGCAAAAATCACGTGCTCACAACTGCATCGGAGGCCTCAGCCTCGGGCCTTGATAGAAGAGCATAACATCGGGGCTGAGCCCCACCACTCTTAACTACATCTCTAGAACGAGCTCCTGCTAGCTGGCCTCCATCTCTAGCGGCCTGACCTCTACCTCTAATACCTCTACCTCCACCTCTAGCTGGCTGAGCGGTCGGTGGAACACCCAGTGCCTAAACCATGGCATGAGAACCCTGATGCTGCAACTAAACACCTACTAACCTCGGACAAGCCCTCCGGATATAACTATACTCACCGCACTCAAAGCATCCACCTGAGTACTGCTGTTGAGGAAACTAAGACTGACCCTGGCTAGCCAGCTGACCATGATGATAACTCTGAAATGGGGGTGCTCTGACAGGAGCTGGTTGTCCTGAAGGAGACACATAGGAATCACTCCCACCTAGAGCATCGTGGGAAGCCTGTATTGCTGAATGAAACGACCTGGAAGGATGATCCCGACCAAAAGAATCCCTTCCTCCAGACGAGGCACCACTTAACCTACCCGTATGACGAGGCTTCTTGTCCGACCCCTGACCACTCCCCTGTGATAGAACTATCTCAACCCGCCTGGCCATATTGGCTGCATCCTGGAAGGAAATCTTGCTACCTGTCTCCTTAGCCATCTGCAGTCTAATAGACTGAGTGAGTCCCTCAATAAACCTCCTCACCCTCTCTCTCTCTCTCTCGATGGGGAGTATCATAAGAGCATGACGAGCCAAATCAATAAACCTCGTCTCGTACTAGGTGACATTCATAGAACCCTGCTGGAGATGCTCGAACCGCCTACTGTACTCCTTTCTTTGAGTGACGGGAAGAAACTTCTCGAGAAATAGCTGCGAGAACTGGTCCCAAGTGAGAGCTAGTGATCCAACTGGTCTGGCCAAACAATAATCTCTTCACCATTTCTTGGCGGATCGTGACAAACGGAAAGCAGCAAAGTCAACCCCATTGGTCTCCACTATCCCCATGTTCCGAAGAACCTCATGACAATTGTCTAAATAATCCTGGAGATCCTCTGAAGATGTACCACCATAAGTAGTAGTGAACATCTTGGTGCACCTGTCCAATATCCACAAAGCATAGGCAGACATAGCTGCTCCATCACCGGTCTGAGCTACTACACCCGGCTGAACTACTCCTACTGGCTGAGCTGCTGGAGTCTTAAACTGGGAAGCTATCTACTCCGGAGTGCGGGTAGCAGGGGTCTGGGCTCCTCCCCCAGCCTGAGAAATGGCTGGTGCTACAGGAAGTAAGCCTGCCTGAGTGACACTCTCCATAAGGCCCACTAGACGGACTAGAGCATCCTAGAGTACCGGGGTAGCGATGAACCCCTATGGGACCTGAGCTAGGCCCACCAAAACTTTCTGGGCCGAAACCTCATCATCAAACTCTACCTAAGGCTCCGCCGCTGGTGCTGCTGCTCAAGCTTTGGTCTAAGCTCTGCCTCGAGCCTTAGCATGACCTCGGCCTCTGCCCTTCACAGAAGCTGATACTAGGGGCTCGGGCTGCTGGTCAGCTGATGAAGCGGTGTGTGTTCTCACCATCTGCGAAAGAACAGAGCGGATGTTCAGTTAGCATTGAGAAACCAAGTCGCACGACAAGAAAGAATAGATGTGATGTTTTTCCCAACTTTGTAGCCTCTGGGGATAAACACAGATGTCTCCGTATCTATCCCTCAAACTCTACTAAGCTTGTCCATAAATTTTGAGACCTAGGCAACCTAGAGCTCTGATACCAACTTGTTACGACCCTGATCTCCCACCCCCAGGAGTTATGATGGCGCCTACTCATAAAAGCTAGGCAAGCCGAGTATTACAGATTTTATTACCCTTTTTCCTTAACTTTTTTTTTCATTTATGAATCAACATGTGATCAACAACGGAATAATCATAATAAACAGAAATGCGGAAGACAAAATCTAATAGTTTAACTAAATACTAGTACGATAATCCAAAATACAACTCTACCCAGAATTAGTGTCACAATGTCACAGACTATCTACAAATACTACAAACAGTGGTCTGAAAGAAAAATACAAATTTGTCTCTGAAATACATAAGAACAGAATGGAAAGATAGAAGGAGATGCCAAGGCCTGCGAACGTCTGCAGGACTACCTCGGGTCTCCGCCTCTGGACTGAAGGCAACAACCTCAATTTGGTCCAAAAGCTCCAGCACCGGGATCTACACACAGTGCAGAGTATAGTATCAACACAACCGACCCTATGTGCTGGTAAGTGTCGAGCCTAACCTCGGCGAAGTAGTGACGAGGCTAGGACAAGACTACCAAATAAACCTGTGCAGTTATAACCTATACGACAAGTAATAATAACAGAAACCGGCAGTTAAAGATGGGAAGGGGAAACATGCTACGGGAAATATCAAGTACAAACAAAATTTCAGTAAAAAAGCACAAAGAACACCACAACTCAATTATGAGTAAGAATAGAGAAAATAGTAACAAGTGCACGGCAATACCCTTCGTACTTTTACTCACGTCCTCACCATAAAATCAATATTCACTTTCATTCTTTTTTGTTGCGACGTGAAACTCGATCCCAATCATATAATACTATTGCAGCGTACAACCGATCCCATATAATATTGTTGCGGCATGCAACCAGATCCATATATATAATATTGTTGTGGCGTGCAACCCGATCCATATATAATATTGTTGCGGCGCGCAATTCGATCCATATATAATATTGTTGCGGCGTGCAACCCTATCCAATGTACAAATAAACACCAATCACAAAAGAATCCCGGCAAGGGAACAATAGTATAACAACAATATCCCGGCAAAGGAAACAATATATTAAGCAATAACATCCTGACATAGGAAACAACAATATACTCATCTTATTTCCACAATCCTCTCAACATAAGTCTCAACTTGAGCCAATGCTCTACAATGATCAAATTACTAAGAATACTTTCATAAGCCTTGTTCAACATTTATAATCATCCTATTAATCATGGACATTACATAACAAAGTCACAACAATCATAGTATAAGACTCACGGGCATGCTTGACACCAACGTATAGATACTCGTCACTACACCTATACGTTGTACTCAACATATAACACATAGCAAATAAGACCAGAACTCATATTCCCTCAAGCTAAGGTTAAGCCAAACACTTACCTCGATGCCACGAACACAATCAAGCCTCAACTATCGCTTTACCTCTCGGTTCCACTTCCAATTCGCTTGTATCTAGTTACAATTTACTTAATGATATCAATAAATGCTAAATGAATCAATTCTAATGCATGAAAATAGGTTTTCTAATGATTTCCCTCAAAAGTCAAAAATCGACCCCGGGCCTGCTTGGTCAAAACCCGAGGTTCGAACCAAAACCCGATCACCCATTCACACACGAACTCAAATATGTAATTTATTTTGAAATCGGACCTCAAATCGAGGTCCAAATCCCTAAAATTTAAAAATCCTAAGTTCTACCCAAAATCACCCAATTTTCCATGAAAAACCCTTGATTTTGAAATTAAATCATGTAAAAAGATGGATTAGATTGAAATAAATGAGTTAGAAATGACTTACTAATGATTTGGAAGAGTAGGTGACTTTGAAAAATCGCCCAAAGATGTTTTAGGGTTTGAAGAGTTGTAAAAATAAAGAGAAATCCATCTAAGTCCTAATTTACACAGGTGCAGACGCCGCAATTGTGACCAGGGGTTCGCAATTGCGAACCCTTTGAAAACCTGCTATCTTCACAAATGCGAAGAAACAGTCGCATTTGCGACCCCTGTGAAATCATGTCACCTTCGCAATTGCGAAGGGAAACATCGCATTTGCGATGTGCAGGCATCGCAATTCCCACCCAAAGCTCGCATTTGCGAAGAGGGCCTGCCCAGGCTTGGTTCCTATTTGCGACACCTGGGTGCATTTACCAAGCCTGAGGACTTAGCATTTGCGAAGCCTGATCTCGCAATTGCGAGATCAGAGGCCTGGGCAAAAATACCAGATACGAGCTGAGATTTCCTAAGTCCAATTCACTATGTGGCCTATCTGAAACTCACCCGAGCCTCGGGGCTCCAAACCAAACATGCACGCAAGTCTAAAAAGATCATACGGACTTGCTCGTGCGATTAAATTATTAAAATAACATCAACAACCATGAATTAGACCTCAAATTCATAAAATTATTCAAGAACATCAAAATTTCTATTTTCTCAACTATACGTCCAATTTATACCAAATCAATTCCGATCTTTACTAAATTTTATAGATTCAATTAAATTATTATTTTAATCTTGTATCGGGCTCCGAAACCAAGATACAGGCCCAATACCATCAAGAATTTCATCAATTCACTTTTAAAAAGCCTTTATATTTTCCAGGAAATAATTTTCTTTAAAAAATCTTTTCTTGGGCTTGGGACCTCGGAATTCGATTTCGGGCATACACCCAAGTCCCGTATTTGCTACAGACCCTACGGGATCGTCGGAACACGGGTCTGGATCCGTTTACCAAAAATGTTGACCAAGGTCAACTTTAATCAATTTTAAAGGCCAAATTCATTATTTTTCTAAAATTTCACAGAAAAGATTTCCGAAAATGGGCTCGAACTATGCACGCAAATCGAGGTGAGATAAAAGGAGGTGATCAAGGCCTCAGAACGCAATTTTGTCTTCTAAATAAGAGATGACCTTTAGGATCATCACAGATTTATGCTATTTAATACTAATATAACCTTACAAAAGCATGGTTATGGTTTATTCCTTGTTAAATCTGCTACCGGATAACAAGAAATAAAGTCTTGACAAGTCAAATTGTATTGTCTAAACCGAAAAAATATATTTTAATAGATAATAGTAGTATATATATATATATATATATATATATATATATATTGGTAGAGTGCAGCTCATGTCTCCTGTTGTAGGTGTTGGTTCTTCACAGATAAGTTTTTAATTGTATTTATGTTCTCATAAATGATTGAATTTTTCATGTATTCCTTAGATTTTACCGTGTAGATAACATGAGTCATTACATAAAACTATCTCAAACTATTTAATATGATAAGTTTGGCTCTAATGAAATTACTCTTCCCTTTTTAGGCAAAAAGAGCAAAACTAAATTAATTTTGATGTTGTAGCTTGGCAAAGATGAAAGGAATTGGTTAGTATTCTTGTTGACAATCAAATTGTGAAGTCTATCATGGTGGCGAATCCAAGATTTTCAAATCATGGATGTTCGACTATTTTTAATCTGCAAATTCCTGTTAGACTGGGTGCTCAATTAATGTATTTATATAAATTACTAGTTTTTTCATAAAACTAATAGCGTTTGGCTCTAAAGATAATAGGTGCTCAAGCACCCATAACCAATAGAGTAGATCTGCCAATGGTCTATCCTCATAAATATGCTCCATCAGCTTCTTTCAAAATGCTTCTGACGAACTGAATGAAATAATTGCACTTTCCTGGCTCGCATTTGAATTTGATGATGACATGTTACCTTAAATGTTTAATGAATATTGTAGACTTTTTTTCTAATTTTGTGGTTAGGTTTGAGTCTATAATCACAGTATATTACAGTTATCGTGTAGAGATCTTCATACTTACCTCTATATCTTTCATGTCATTCACATATAAGTTCATCACTTTCAGTAATATGTATATTCTCCAACTATAAATATCAAAAGGTAAGGAGATCTCAAATATCTCGGACCAAATGAATCTCTTGTTTTACTATTTCTAGCTTCTTTCAGACTCTCCACCTATTTCTCTACAAACGTGCTCCCAAGTAGAAAATCAGTAATCACATTATTATTGCAACTTGCGGGCATAAGGATGACGAAAACTTAATAAATTGTGTTCCCAGGAAGAAGAGTGCAGCTGTTAAATATGTCAAATGACAGAGTCGAAAAAAGTATTCAACTGTGCCCTTCTCATTTGTGCAAGCGTATTTTTTATGATGGTTTTGGTTATGGTAATTTTACAATTCATGTTCTAAAAATAATAGTTAATTTCATTTGGATACCTTGGTACACAATTCTTTTTATCGGTTAAGTTTGCTCTTTTAGGAAGTATATATGAAGAGCTTGATGTACTATATACTGAAAGGAACAGAGAAGTCTACAAGCAACACATTATTTTCTTGTCTACTCTGGTCTTTTTGAGATTTTTGATTTTTATATGATTTATTATTGAGGCTGGTGTTGGTGGTTATAATGGATCTTATAAGTGTGTTTTGAAACACATATATTGGATGATGAATCAATTATAAATAACATAAAAGCACTTGATAATGATATCTAACCTTTACCTTCTCTACTCTGATTCCCGAATACCTCATTGTCCCATGTCCTATCAAAATAATTGATTTTTGTGTATATCCATTTTCGAAAGAACACTCAAAAATAAAAATTATGTTGAAAAGACACTTGAATTTCATTTTAAGGTTATAACTGAGAAGCAAGGAAAGAAGATCCAAAATAGTAGGAACGACCCCTACAAAAGTTGCAGTTGCGGTAAAACATGGGCATCTTTTATCATCAAATGAATGCATCTCGCCGGTATATTCATAGCTCTCACATTTGTTAACAATAATTGTAAGTGATTTTTTTGTGTGTTGGATATCATTGAGTTGATTTGAGTGAATCATTGACATACTTAATTCATCTTTATAATAGAGGAGAAGACATTGCAACTAACTCACAAACTCCTAGAGTCCACCTTAGTGCCCGCAACAGCAGCAACATATTTGATGATTGGTCGAAAAGATTGAAAAACATGATGGATAGTGAAGACAGTGTATCGCGTTGCTATATACTCTTTAAATCACATTCTTATATTATCACGACCCCAGTTTGCCTTCCGTAAACATGTCGTGATGACACCTAGTCCCTATAACTAGGTAAGCCTAACAATGCGAAAAATAACATAGCTTGCGGAATAATTAATTAAAGTAGAACAATTAACAGAAAACTGTATATAAATGCCGCTATATACAACCCAGTAGCGCGAAAGTCTACAATATCATCACAAAACCCGAAAACTCACGGGAACACAAGCTAACGGAAAGTAATACACAGCTCTAACTCCAGAATGTCTAAAGCAAAAGTACGAAAGGAAGCTAACTGCTAAACCTAGAATAAGATAGAGACTCCTGGTCTGCGGATGCGACAAATGTACCTCGAAGTCTCTGCTAGATCTCTCCACCTCGAAAGTGATACGCCTGGAATGTAGTACCTGGATCTGCACATGAAAAACATGCACAGAAGGGGCATGAGTACACCACACCGGTACTCAATAAGTGCCAAGCCTAATCTCGGTTGGGTAGTGACGAGGAAGGTCAGGGCCCTACTGAGAATAAATATAATAATAAGTCTTGCAACACCATGAAATAAACAAAAGTAATGAGTACAACTATGAAGCAAGACAGGTTATACAAGGCAACAATTAACATCCAGAGAATAAGATAACATAGAGTAAATCAGCTCAATATCAATACCAACAATGAGGATCTCCTAGGATACCGTCCTGTAGTCCAACTATCAATGTGCAGGGGGGATCTATCGGGAATCTAACCCGCAGTCCCAAAGTAAATGTGCAGGGGGATCTACCGGGAATATAACCCGTAGTCCCAAAGTAAACAAACAAGGGAGGAGCTATCAGAATCCCACATCCGTAGTCCCAATGTAAATACGGAGTCACAACACGAAGATATTCAAAAATGAATCTAAAAAATACAAGGTAACAGGTAGTTCTAGCCTAACATGCTTCACGTAATGCAAACAAAGCAACTTGAGCAAAAGGCAATTTAGAACAGCTAAGCATGCTTTTCTAGCTAACACAATCTATAATTGCAAATAAATTACAACAGATAAGAAGGAAACTCAGTCTAAATATTTAAAGTAAAATCGGATTTTTCAATAATTAACTCAAGTACACGCTCGTTACCTCACTTACAAGGCATTCAATTACCAAATATCATATCCTAAGGGGAAAGGTCCCCCCACACAAGGTTAGACAAGCCACTTACCTCGAACCGTCAAAAAATCAACTAGAAACCACGCCTTTGCCACGAGTATCCGACTCCAAATGGACCAAATCTATTTAATTCAATTTCATATCGTAAATAACATCTCAAGCAACTGATTCTACTATTTAATTTAAAGCTAAGACGCGAATTTAGGAAAAATGACCAAAATGCCCCTCAGGCCAACTTCTCGGAATCAGATAAATTTTACTTTTTCAGAACCCTCGTACTCTCACAAGTCTAACCATACAAAAATATCTCAAATCGGAGTTCAATCACCCACTCAAAACTTAATAACTTGGTCTATGAAGTTTTACACATTTTTCATTCAAAAATCCGAAATTAAGGAGGAATTTGTGATTAGATTAGTGGGTTTTAAGAATAAGAGAGTAGAGAACCGTTACCCAATCGTTGCCCTTGAAAATCCCTCGAAATCTCTCCCAAATTCAAGCACCCAAATTTGTGTTTTGATAAAAATGGCAAACCCTCGGTTTTGAAATGTTTATAACTGCCCAGGTATTTTGGTCTATGCGATCGCGATAGGAGGAATGCGATCGCGAAGGGTAAAATTTAAAGGCTAAAAAAATGGCCTATGCGAACGCATCCTAAGCAACGCGATCGCAGAAGAGAATAGAGCAGATCTGTGCGATCGCGAATAATTCCACGCGATCGCGAAGAGGAATTTGCAATGAAGTACAACCCCTAATTTTCTACTATGCGAACACGGGGCAACCAATGCGAACACGAAGAAGGGAAAAGGGCAGTGTAATGCGATCGCGATTCAAGTTATGCGATCGCATAGAAGGATTTTGGCCCCCTCTAGAATTGCACTATGCGATCGCGGAGGTGGAGCTGCGATCGCAGAGAAGGAAAGCCTACAACATAACTGAATAGAAATCTGCAACACTTTTCAACACAAAAATGCCCTGTTGAGCATCCGAAACACCCTCGAGGCCCCCGGGACCTCAACCAAACCTACGGACATATCCCATAACATCATTCAAACGTGTACCAACCCTTAAACCACCTAAAACAATGTCGGAATCTCGAATTAACCAATGATTTAAGCCTAAGAACCTTAAATTTTAACAAAACACGCTTTCGATCAAAAACCTAACCAAACCTCGTCCAAATGACCTAAAATTTTACACACACATCCCAAATAACATGACGGAGCTACTGCAGCTTCCGGAATTCCATTCCGACCCTCGGATCAAAATCTCACTATTGGACCGGAAACTTCAAAAATTGAAACTTCGGCATTTCAAGCCTAAATCAGCTACGGACCTCCAAAACACATTTCGAACACGCTCCCAACCCTGAAATAACCTAACGGAGATAACAGAACCATCTGATTTCCCTTTCGAGGCCATCTTTATACTGTTCTGGCCACGGGTAACTTTCCCATACTTAAGCTCTCATTTAGGGACTAAGTGTCTCAAAACTCTCCGAAACTCAAAACCGAACATCCCGGCAATTCAAATTATCATAAATAGACTTGGGGAAAGCTGTTAATAGGGGATTGGGGCATTAATTCTTAAGAAGATCGGCCGGGTCGTCACATCCTCCTACACTTAAACATTCGTTCATCCTCGAACGAGCATAAAGACATACCTGAAATAGTGAAAAGATGAGGGTAACTGCTGCGCATATCCTGCTCGGTCTCCCAGGTTGCCTCCTCGGCCGGCTGACCCTACCATTGAACCTTTACTGAAGCAATGTTCTTCGACCTCAACTTTCTGATCTGCCTATCCAATATAGACAATGGCTCCTCAACATAGGATATATCCTTGTCCAATTGGACTGAATTGAAATCCAACATGTGCGACGGGTCACCGTGATACCTCTGGAGCATCGAAACATGAAATACCGGATGAACCCCGGCCAAGCTGGGAGGTAAGGCAAGCTCATAAACAACCTCCCCAACTCGCCTCAAAATCTCAAAAGGGCCAATAAACCTTGGACTCAATTTTCCTTTATTCCCAAACCTCATGACACCTTTCATAGGCGAAACCCGAAGCAGGACCCGCTCACCAACCATATACGAAACATCACAAACCTTCTTGTCCGCGTAGCTCTTCTGTATGGACTGGGCTGTACGGAGTCTATCCTGAATCATCTTAACCTTATCCAATGCGTCCTGAACCAACTCTGTGCCCAATAGCCTGGCCTCACCCGGCTCATACCAACCCACCGGGGATCTGCACCTCCTACCATATAAAGCCTTATACGGTGCCATCTGAATGCTGGACTGATAACTGTTGTTATAAGCAAACTCTGCCAATGGCAAGAACTGATCCCAAGACCCTTTAAACTCAATCACACACGCACGAAGCATATCCTCAAGAATCTGAGTAGTGCGCTCGGATTATCCGTCCGTCTGGGGGTGAAATGCTGTGCTCAACTCCACCCGAGTACCTAACTCCTACAGCACGGCTCTCCAGAACCGCGATGTAAACTGAGTACCTCTGTCTGAAATAATAGAAACTGGAATACCATGCAGACAGACGATATCCCGAATATAAATCTCAGCCAACCGCTCTGAGGAATAAGTGCTACACACAGGAATAAAATGAGCGGACTTGGTCAGCCGATCCACAATAACCCAAATGGCATCAAACTTCTTCAAGGTCCGTGGGAGTCTAGATACAAAGTCCATGGTGATGCGCTCCCATTTCCACTCCGGAATCTCTATCAGCTGAAACAACCCACCAGGTCGCTGGTGCTCATACTTCACCTGCTGGCAGTTGAGGCATCTAGACACATACCCAACTATATCCTTCTTCATCCGCCTCCATCAATAGTGCTGCCTCAAGTCCTGATACATCTTCGCGGCACCCGGATGGATGGAATACCGCGAACTATGGGCCTCTGCTAAAATCAACTCTCGAAGCTCATCAACATCGGGCACACAAATCCGACCCTACATCCTCAATACCCCGTCATCTCCAATGGTCACATGTCTGGCATCACCATGCTGAACCTTGTCCTTAAGGACAAGCAAATGAGGGTCATCATACTGCCGCTCCCTGATATGATCAAATAAGGAAGACCGGGAAACCACACAAGCTAGAACCCGACTGGGCTCCAAAAGATCCAATCTCACAAACTGGCTGGCTAAGGCCTGAACTAGGCCTCTCTGAAGCTGGTAAATATTCCAAACTCCCCAAACTCTCCGCCCGACGACTCAAGGCATCCGCCACCACATTGGCCTTGCCCTGGTGATATAGAATAGTAATATCATAATCCTTCAGCAACTCTAACCACCTCCTCTGACGCATATTTAGATTCTTTTGTTTGAACCAGTGTTTCAAACTCCGATGGTCAGTATAGATCTCACAAGGCACACCGTACAAATAATGACGCAAGATTTTCAAGGCATGAACAATAGCAGCTAGCTCAAAGTCGTGGACAATGTAATTCTTCTCATGTATCTTCAACTGTCTGGACGCGTAGGCAATAACCCTACCATTCTGCATCAACACTAGACAGTATAAGACCCTGGACCGGTAGGCAATATCAAAATTGGTGCTGTAGTCAAAGCTGTCTTAAGCTTCTGAAAGCTCGCCTTACACTCCTCTGTCCACTGAAATAGGGCACCCTTCTGGGTCAATATAGTCATAGGGGCCGCAATCGATGAAAATCCCTCCACAAGACACGGTAGTAGCCTGCCAAACGAAGGAAACAACGAATCTCTGTAGCTGAGGACGGCCTGGGACAACTCTGCACGGACTCTATCTTCCTCGGATCCACCCGAATGCCTTACAAGAAACCATGTGGCCTAAGAATGCCACAGAACTCAACCAAAACTCACATTTTGTGAACTTTGCATACAAATTCTTCTCTCTCAGGGTCTGAAGCACGGTCCTCAGGTGTTGCTCATGATCTTCCTGACTCCGAGAATATACCAGAATATCATCAATAAAAACAATAACAAACGAGTCGAGATATGGCCTGAACACACTGTGCATCAAATGCATAAAAGCTGTTGGGGCATTGGTCAGCCCAAATGATATAAAAAGGAACTCGTAATGTCCATACTGAGTCCTGAAGGCAGTCTTTGGATATCTGGCTCCCGAATCTTCAATCGATAGTAAGCTGAGCACAAGTCAATCTTAGAAAATACATGTGCGCCCTGAAACTGGTCAAATATATCATCAATATGAGGCAAAAGGATAACGGTTCTTCACTGTAACCTTGTTCAACTGGCGATAATCAATACACATACACATGGAACCATCCTTTTTCTTCACAAATAAGACATGAGCGCCCCACGGTGAAACACTAGGGGCGAATAAAACCCTTATCAAGCAATTCTTGCAACTGATTCTTCAACTCCTTCAACTTAGGAGGAGTCATGCGATACGAAGGGGTGGAAATAGGCTGAGTCCCCGACAACATATCAATACCAAAATCAATGTCTCTATCGGGAGGCATACCCGGAAGATCAGCTGGAAACACATCGGGATAATCCCGTACTACTGGTACTGAATTAACAGAAGGGGTATCATCACTGACATCTCTCACATAAGCAAAATACGTGGCACACCCTTTCTCAACCATACGCTGAGCTTTAAGGAAAGAGATAACTCTACCGGGAGTGTAATCTAAAGTACCACTCCACTTAACGCGTGGAACACCTGGCATAGCCTGCATCACGGTCTTGGCATGACAATCAAGAATAGCAAAATGGGGCGACAACCAGTCCATGCCCAAGATAATATCAAAATCAACCATACCAAGTAACAATAAATCCGCTCTGGTCTCAAAACCACGAATAGTAACCATACATGACCGATAAATACAGTCCATAACAAGAGAATCCCCCACAGGAGTAGAAACATAAACAGGAGCACTCAAAGAATCCCGAGGCACACCCAAATACGGAGCAAATTAAGAAGACACATAAGAATAAGTAGAGCCCGGATCGAATAAAATCGATGCCTCTCTGTGACAAACTAGTATAATACCTGTAATGACGGAGTCAGAGGCAACAACCTCGGTACGAGCAGGAATAGCATAATATCTGGCCCGGCCCCTCTCTCGAGGGAGACCTCTATCTTCCCGACCTCCGCCCCTAGCCGGCTGGGCAGATGGGGTAGCAGCTGGAGCTGTGACCATGGCCTGAGAACTCTGAGAAGTGCGTTGTGGCTGAGCAGTCTGTGAAGATGCACCCATACCAAGCCTGAGGTAGTCTCTAACCATATGGCGTGTATCACCACACTCGAAAAAAGATCTGGGAGGAC
This sequence comes from Nicotiana glauca, assembly GCA_026770625.1. Classification (NCBI taxonomy): domain Eukaryota; kingdom Viridiplantae; phylum Streptophyta; class Magnoliopsida; order Solanales; family Solanaceae; genus Nicotiana; species Nicotiana glauca. The sequence goes on along the minus strand of MU767516.1, from coordinate 60,406 downwards.
GCGGTGGCTGTGACTGACTAGGGCCAGGTCTGCTAGACTGACCTTTGGAAGCACTCCGCGCAGGAGGCGCGATAGAAACTGGAGGTGCATAGTAAGGCTCCTAAGGTATAAGCGGAGCTGGAGCACTGCTGGCTGCTGGCTGCTGGCTGCTGGAAGAGCTGAATGAACGGGGCGACCCACAAAAACTCTGCCATGACGAGCTGTTGCTGGGGTACGGGCACCATAATAGTGGCCCGACTCTCGAGACCTCTTGTCCTCCCTCTTCCCTTGCTCCCTAGCGAGCATACCCTCGATCCTCCTAGCAATGCTCACTACCTGCTGATAAGGAATGTCCATATCCAACTCTCGAGCCATGCTAGATCTGATGGGTGGAATAAGACCCTCAATGAACCTGCGAACTCTCTCATGGACTGTAGCAACCAAGGCCGGTGCATGCCTAGCCAACCTGGTATAGTGGATAGCATACTCCGAAACGGTCATAGCACCCTGGTGCAAATGCTCAAACTCTGCTCACCATGCGTCCCTGAGACTCTTAGGGATAAAATATCTCATAAACATATTTGAGAAATGGGTCCAGGTCAGTGAGGCAGCCTCGGCTGGATTGTCTATCTCATAAGTGCGCCACCAATCATAGGCGGCTCCCCGAAGATGGAATGTAGTGAAGGAAACCCCGCTAGACTCTACTACATCCATAGTGCAAAGAATACGGTGACACTCCTATAAAAATCCCAAGGCATCGTCTGATGCTAATCCACTGAATACTGGGGGATCATACTTCTTGAACCTCTCAAGTCTACGCTGCTCGTCCTCTGAAGCAGCTGACCCGTCCTCGGGCTGAACTGGCACTGCAGTCGGTGTGAGAATAATCTCGGGATCCCGCTCAACATGCACTCGCTGCTCAGGAGTGCGAACGGCGGGAGTCTGTGCTCCTCCCCCAAACTGGGATGTGGCTGCAGCAAGGGGAAGCAACCCTGCCTGAGCCAAGGTGGTATACATACTCATGAACTGAGCCAAATCTCCTGAAGAGTTGGGTAGTACTGGCAGTAGTGGGCATGCCAGGTGCCTGGGCTCTGGCTGGATCTGTTGGTGGTGCCTCGGCGGCAACTCGCACAGGTGCTCTAGCTGTACCACGTGTGCGTCCTCGACCTCTACCCCAGTCCCGGCCTCTGACGGCTGCAGTAGGGGGCACGGGTGTCTGATCATCTCGAGTAGCGCATGTCCTCACCATCTGTGAGACAATAGAGATAGAAGTTTAGAATTTGTGATGTCAAAATATCGCACGACAAGGAAATCAAATGAAGCAGAAATTTTCCTAATAGTTACATAGCCTCTCGTAGATAAGTACAGGCGTCTCTGTACCGATCAACGAGACTCTAATAAGCCGGCATATGTTCCGTGACTCCTATGAACCTAGAGATCTGATACCAACTTGTCACAACCCCAGTTCACCCTCCGTGAACATGTCGTGATGGCACCTAGTCCCTACAATGCAGAAAACAACATAGCTTGCGGAATAATTAATTAAAGCTGAACAACTAACAGAAAACTGTATATTAATGTCACTCGGCATATACAACCCAATAGCGCGAAAGTCTACAATATCATCCCAAAACCCAGAAACTCACTGTGAGCACGTGATTCTTGCCTCACATGAATTACTCCCAAAAATTCAAAATAAAATAACTTTTCTTTGTGTGCAATTTTGTGAATTTTCGTGATATTTTCGGTTATCGTTTGCATTCGTGTGTGTGCATATTTATTTGATTAATTAATAAGAAAATACAAAAATAAGTTGCGTTTGCATTTAGGATTTAATCTTATAATTTTTAGTTAAATAGTAAATTATTTATTTTTATAAAATGAAGGAAAAAACATAAAAAATAATGCATTTTTGCATTTTTAGTGTTCAATTGTGTGATTTGATATTTACGTGTGTGTGATAATTATCATTTAGAGTTAATTTAGTATATTTTAAGTCGATTTGGTTTTATATTGTTATTTAGGATTTTTAAGTTTAATTTTGAAAATAATTTAGGAATAAAGGAAAAAGAATTAATAGAAAAGAGAGGAAAAAACCAGACCTCGGTCAAAACAGCCAAGCCCAAACCAAACATGCCCAGTCCAGGCCCAAACCTGTCCAAATCCGGTACGCCCCAGCATCGACCAAACGACATCATTTCGGTCACGTTAATCTGGACCGTTGATCTCATTAGATCGAACGGTCCAGTCCGTCTCCCACAACCCAACCCAGACCCGTTCCCATTTACCCGATCCAACCCTGAACTGTCTAAACGACCCCGTTTTAATGAAGCGTTTGATCGGGACCGTTGGATTCTATTCATCCAACGGTCCCAATTAAAAGGCTAATTTAATATAGCCAAAACCATCATACTCCCCCAGAACCCTCACCATTCTTCTTCCTCGCTCGAACCCTAGAAAACCAACCGCCCCCATTTCCTCCGCCTCCGGTGGCGGCGCCGGCTCCGATGGCCACCAAAGTCACACCCCTGAACCACCGGTACCTCATCTTCCCAAATCCCAACCCCTCTTCCTTCGAACGTTCCTGGATTCGTTCGAATATCAAATCTTAGCCAAGAACCCTAGTAGCCGCCACCATTCTCCACCACCGTTTGGTGGCGGCGCCACCTCCCCTTAGCCCCAAATTAACACCAAATGACCACCAAACCCCCCTCATCCATAATCTACCACTAGTTTCCTTCGAATCAGTCTATAACCCTTCGAACCTGGATTTGAATGAATGAACCCTGAAAACCCAAACCCCAGGATCGAATACACAGTTGAAAGATTGAGGTCGTAATCGACCTTAGTTGTGTGTTCTCACTCGAGAACACTCGATTAAGGTCCATTTCAGCTTCAAATTCAAAATTGGAAGTTTGAATTCAAGACAGGGTCAATCAGAGGTAGGTGTCCAAATCTTGGGTCTTTTATATTTCCTTTTTTTAATACTACCATCTTCCCCTACTCCTTTCTTTTTATTTTTTTAGTTTTAGAATGTCTATTTGGTGAGTTTTGTTCTATGCTTTTTTTTAGTTCTTCGAATTTGTAGATAGTTTGTTGATTTTGTTTGGTTTTCTATTTTATCAGTAGTTTAAACTCGCATAACAGTGGTTCTTAAATTGATTCATGCTAATTTCGTTGAAAGATTGAAATTGTTTCGATTTTAGTCTGTTGGTAGATTTTGTTGGTGTAAAAGATTGAATAGCCTCAATTTGTGAATCCTTAGAGTTCCCAGAATATTAATAAGGGTTTTCAAGGTTAGTTTGGGAATTGGAACTTAAGAATTGTTCAAGTTAAGTGGTCTACCAATGTTGAATGTTAATGGACTACTAAACTAATGAATTAAATTTATAAAAGGGGATCAATAGTACAAAGTACACCCTGTCTAGTGCCCTTCTAGGAGCTGGAAAGTGGGTAACATGGGAGAAACAATTAAAAAGCTAAAACTACAAGTGTCTAGTGCTCTGAGGGGCTGGAAATGGGTAGTTTCTAAGGTATATAACAGGGAGGGAAATACACATTAAGGGAGAGTTTTTTGAAGTATTCTGAGAGCTGGAGAAATAGAGAGAAAAAAATTTGAAAATTAAGAGAGGACACACATTCAGACCCTAAAAAATAGAGAGACCAATTCAGAGAATTGAGCGAGAAGAAAGGAAATACACTGAGATAGAGGCATTGAATAGAGAAAAAAATTCAAAGAGAGAGCACTGAAATTCATTGCTACACATACTGAAATTCTACTGTTTCATTGAATTTTTTTCAGTGAATTTTTTTCAGTGAATTTTTGATTCTTTTCAATTCTGAAAACAATAACTTTTGATTCATTTGGGGTTTGAAGTGAATTGATTCTGGTTTTTTAAGAGTTGATTTTGAAGGCTGTTGGAAAATACTGTGTCATTACGCTGATTTCTTGATCAACTGATTCTATTGGTGCTGATTCCTGTTGCTGTTGACTTCTGCTATCCATTGCTTCCTTACTCACTTCTTTCCTTTTAAATTCCAGGTATTTTCTTTGGCTCATAACTAAGGATCAATTGATTAACATGTACTCTATTTGAAATGAGTTGAATGAAGATTGAATTTAAGTTGATCTTTTTGTTATCTCACTGTCATTATACCTGACTGTAGAATTATAGAGAGTAATTAGTTTTTTTTCTTTTCTGAAACTGTATGTATAAGAGATTCCTTAGAGTATTTTCATATATGTATTTATAGAATGGACTATGGACTTTAACTATATAGATTCATTCTCGACTTTGTGTTTTGGTTTTAGCTAGTGCTAGTACTCTGTTGTGTAGTCATCAATATTTGTGTAGTCATCAATATAGAGTAGGGCTAAGTTTTCAAATTCAATGAATGTTTGACAGGGTGTTAAGTTATGAGGTTTCATTTCATATAAGGATTAGAATCAGGTCTCAATTTTGTCATAAAAGTTTACTAATTATGTTTCGGAATTAAAGGATCAGTTATCAAAGTTTGTTCATTTCGTTAATAAATCAGCAACCTGTGAGTTCAGGGATTCATTCTTGGATTCCCTCTTTTAAATTTGGGGCCTGTTGGTATTCAACAACAAAGCCGACATTTGGGCTCAAGACCAGGCCCAATAAATTGATGCCTTTGTTCATGGGGCATTTCGCATGATACCCTGGACAATGCCAGGTGTGAGGAATTTGAATTGGGCTCATCCTTGGGCCCATAGCTTTTAAAAGGCTTGGATCACTGTTTTAATCAATATTTTTTTTGGTTTAAATGGAGCATTGGGCCTCCCAAGCTTGGAGGCAGAGTTAAATTGAGGACCTTTTCAATAAATGGGGATATGACTTTGTTTGGGGGGCTGGGCTTGATCTCGGGGTCAAATCTTCTTAAATATTTTAGATGTTAATTGATTTTTAATGTTAATTATGCAAACCCTTTAACCAAAAATATGAGTGGATCCATAATAGATAATAATAGTCCATGGGCTTTTCAAATATTAGTTAGGATATCCTTAAAAACAACCATAATAGATAATAATAGTCCATGTGCTTTCCAAATATTAGTTAGGACATCCTTCAAAACAAAGTTGAGAGGCGCCGTGCCAAAATAAAATTACAAACTACGTGGTCCTCATTTTAATTAAATTTCAAACCAACCTTAGAATTCATAGCGTGCCATTTAGCAAATTCCATGACCCTCACAAAGTTGAAACGCGTAATTGCTTTAGGCGCGTATTTTAGTAATGTTACTTTCTTAAATCCGGGTGCACATTTCATGTAACCCAAATCCAAATTCCAAAACGTTGAATAAAATGTGTTCCGAATGGCGGGTGCATTTCATGTGACGCAATCCAAAGACATATTTGAAACAACGTTCAATATTCTTTTTAAAATTAATTAAAAGTGGTAAATAAGTAAAAATGCATATAGGTCAAAACATGTCGTAAATCAGATAAGTACGCCAAATATAACAGTTGAGCGACCGTGCTAGAACCACGGAACCCGAGAATGCCTAACACCTTCTCTCCGGTTAACAAAATTTCTTACTTGGATTTCTGGTACGCGGACTGTTAAATAGAGTCAACCCTTTCCTCGCTTCGGGATTTAAATCGGTGACTTGGGACACCATAAATCTCCCAAGTGGCGACTCTGAATTTCTTAATAAATGAATCCCATTTCGATTGTCCTTTAATTGGAAAAAGCTCCCTTTATTATGCCCTTCTGGGGGTAGGTAAAAAGGAGGTGTGACAGCTCTGACGACTCTGCTGGGGATTAAACCCAGAACCACTGGTTCAGGGTTCAAGAATTCGAGCTTGGAATAATTGTTGTATTTGGCTTATTTTTTATCTGATTTTTTTTACATGTTGGGCTTAATGTGCAAAATGATGCTTTTACCGCTTTGATATTATTTGAACTGTACATATAAATTGTTACGAAACCATTCTCTTCTTATCTTCGGGGATGTGCTCGCTGGTCGAGACTCCCTATTCTGTTAGTGTCATACCTTTAAATAAGAAAGAGGCTCGGACAAGTTACTAAGCCTGACGATCTTGCGGGTCCTTGGTACGTAGCCCCCTCCTCGACTCGAGTTGTCCGCTCGGGTACAGAGTCTAGAACAAATACCCAGGTCTTAAACCTAGAATAACTGAGCCTCATGCCAGATGCCTAGTAGGAACGTTTGTTTGCATCATGTGCATTTGACTTCGGAGGCTCAACACAGAGGTTGGGTCTGTCTAGGACAGGTGTACCCAAAATTGAAAACAGACCATCCTGATGCATCTTACATACTGCTTGTTCATTTATTTGCTTCGGACTTGCATGCTGACCGGCTTTAGAATATTTGGGGAAAAGAAAAAAATAAATAGCGGTATGAGGGTTAAAGAGAGATAATTACCTAATTTAAAAACCAATGTCCAAATAGTGTCGAAACTCCACCGATTTTTTTTTTTGGAAAAAAAATGAAAAAAATATGTTTGTTTTCAAAATTAATTTGTTTTATTTGCCCGAACTACATCAGTTTGATTCTCACAAGGGTGGAACCCCCATCGGGTCCAACTTTCCTCTTTGCAAAATAGCCCGAAATGAACAAAATTTTGTTTTTATTATAATTAGGTAAGGTGATGCCGTTTTGCCAAAAATAGCCGAATGTTCCTGCAAAGGATGCCGGAAGGCTGATTTTTCATAAACAGCCACCTTTGGCCTTTTCCAATTTTTGGCAAGTTAGCAGACACAACCTTAAAATCTTCCTTCGGGAGTGCTGAAAGGCCGTATCTGCAAAGCTGGGCTTTTGGTTTTATAAATAAAAATATGAAAAGAGTTAATTTTGATATTTTGATTCAAATAGAATAAAATCATGATCGTTTTGCTTAATCACCTTAATAAATATGCAGAATGAGCACAAGTCAGAATTTACCAATAACAGTTGTGAACAAGATCCCTTTGGAGCTACACATGTGGTGGGATGATTTGGGCAGATCAGGGCAAGACACAGTCAAATTGTACTTCGGAGGTATCACGGGGTTGCTGAAGATTAATCCGATGGGGGATATCATAAAGGCATTGGTTCACAATGTATTTCATTTCTCAGATTTTGAACTTACCCCAACATTGGAAGAGATATCCGGATACATCGGGGGTCCCAAGGTTCCTCTGAGAGACCAATACCTGATTGCTCCGAGGACCGTAGCCGTACACAGTTTCCTGGATTCCTTGAAAATAAGCAGGGTGGTACATAACCCGTACCTGGCAGCTGGTTTTTGTACTTTGCCATTCATATACAATAGATATGGTCATATAGGAAGGTTCAACAAGCCAGAAAACAAAATTTGTAGCAAAGGAAACCGCCTTAAGTGGGAAGAACATAGATGTTTCGCATTTATGGTGGCCTTTCTGGGACTTCTGGTGTTCCCTAGAAAAGACGGGAATATTGACATACGAGTAACTGGGGTTGTTAATACTTTGCTTACTCAGGCCAACAACACCCTCGCACCCATGATAGTAGCCGAAATCTTCCGCGCTCTTACTGTCTGCAAAGCTGGAGGAGACTTTTTTGAGGGTTGTAATGTGCTGCTGCAGATGTGGATGATCGAACACTTATTCCATCGTCCTCGATTTTTGAGTTACGGGTCGTCAAATAAGACATGCATAGAGGAATTTTCTACGATGGTTGAAGGGATCAAATTACCAGAGGGGATCGCAGAGTGGGTAGCACACCTTCGTTCCATCACTGCATGCCAGATAGAGTGGACATTTGGGTGGTTATTTGTGAATGAAATCATATAGATGCCCGCCACCGAACCTCATTTCCTATTGATGGGACTCAGGAGTATTCAGCCCTATACCCCGTATCAAGTCCTGAGGCAATTGGGGAGATGCCAAATAGTCCCGAAGAATGAAGATATCAGTGGCCAAGTAGTCGAGATCGAACTTAACGGTCAATTCCATGAAGCAGCCATTCAAAAAATTTGGAACGAATGTCAATACTTAGCAGCAAATACTTGTGCACGGGATCAGTCCAAAGGTGAAGTGTCACCGGGATACCTTGCTTGGTATAGGAGAGAAATTGAGTTTGAGAGGCCAGCCAAGAGGCCCCATATCCAAGAATTCGTCGAAGCGTCACAGGAGCAGTGGGGTTGGTTGGCTAAGGAAAACAAGTACAAGGCCAAAATAAGCCAATTGGAGAGGCAAGCCATGGAACTTCAATTTGAATAGAGTGTTCAAGCCGCTGCGGATGAGGGAGAAAAGAAAAAGCTAACCCAAGAAAATGAGGCCCTTAAGGCTCAGATCCGAAAAATGAAAATAGTTGCCAGGAAACCATAAAGGAGCCAGGCTGATGAAAAACTCATAGTCAATCTGAAAAAGAAAGCCCTCGAATACCAAGAGGACTTGGAAAATCTGAAGCTACCCTGACAAGGATCCGGGCCCGATGGACAAGGGGTGCAGAAGAGCGGGAAAAACATATGCAGCAGATGAAAAGGGACTACGAGGGGACCGTCACTATCCTGAGAGGAAAAATAGGCACTCTCGAAGATAAGGTAGTCAGACAAGCCAGAGATTTCAGAGCGGATAGGAATCGTTGTTACGACCTGATAGCGTGGATGGAGGAGCAAATGCATAAGTTTCAGGACCAACTCCTTCATAACTCTCAAGTGCTGGAAACATGGAGTCAACAGATAGGACGGTTGCTACAGGAAAAGAGCATGATCAGAGAAGGGGTCAGAACCATCGCACAATACATTACTGCAAAATGCCGAGCATGCGAGGGCATGACTCGTACCACCTTTTTTACGGCAGTGATGACATTCGTCTGGCAAATAATGAGTGACTTGGAGAGGTTCCAAAGGGATATTGCACCAAGGCCCACGGCAAGGCCGAATGACGCCTCGCGGGCCCCAGGAAATTTTGGGTCATTAATGTATTCCTAATCTTTGTTTGAGTCCGTACTTTCTCCTTAAAGTTTGTAAGTTTATCCATTGGTCCTTTTAAGTTTTGCTTTGTCGTCTTTTCAAAGTCTGTAAACATTTTCTAAATCTGTAATCAAAACAGTTGTTTTCATGAAAAATGTTTTGCTACTTATTTTTTTAGCCATAACTACGCCCGGTTTGATTCATGCGGGGTCATGATACGCAGGCAATCTCCATAGGATTCGACCACAACCAAAAAAAAAAAAAAATAATGTAAAAATAAATAAAGAAAAAAAAAAGCAAGAGAAGAGTTATAAACAGGAAAAACCGGGATGATACAAGCAACCAAAGCAAATACATGGTAGAAATGGTTAATTGCCTAGGTGCATTCATGCCAATATGTGATTACCTATCTATTAAGCTTTAATCACTGACCAATTTGTTGTTGATGTTCAGAACTCAAGAAGCTAGTTCACCTAAGCATACTGACACACTACTATTACCAAACCAGATCAAAAGGGGAAATAGAAGAAATCATGTCTGTCCCAGATCACTCCTCCATATCTCAGATAGAAAAGAAACCTAAAGAAAGTTTTAGGATTTTTTGGCTCAGATGGAGGGAACAAGTTGTTCAGGATACTCTTCCCAGAAAAGATGTTGTTGAGCCCCACCAACGACAAGGTCTAGTGGTCGCTCTTGCTAAACAGCCTCCATATCGACCCTGTGGATCTCCTTTTAATCCTCCCGACTGCTACTTCTCTCCACAGAACCCCCAAAATCGTCCATCACTTCCCCGATATCCTGTCCATATCGCACCACCATATGTTCCACATTCCCAAGGACCACGATGGTCCGCACTGCTCCCACAAAGGTCTCATCCGCCTCCTCAAGCATATCAGCCACCTGCCCGCAAAAGGTTCCAACCAAGGCCAGAGTATAAAATAAAAAGATTGCTGAAAAAAGAGAATGCTTTCGGAGAATATTATGTAAGTTTATTTGAAAAGTTAAAGCGTTCCGGCCTGATTGAGCCGCTCCTCGAGTATACTCCAGACCCATATGCAAAAGGCTTTGATCCCGTTGTACGATGCATGTATCACTCTAATGTCCAAGGGCATAGCATTGAGAATTGTCGTTCTTTGAAAAAGGAAATAGAAAGAATGATTCACGAAGGGGTAATCGTGATCAATGACAGTGGCAGGGAGCATGCGAATCCTTTTAAGAACGTGCTGATTAAAGCTGATGTTATTAAAGTTGGTAATGGTCTAGGAAATATTGATGCGGAGCTGAGTGGCTAAGATGCCAAGCATGGTAATTGGAAAGATATTCCTTTTTGGATAGCCAGGAAGGAGTCTTGGTAGTTTGCTCTGATTTTCCTTCAAGTTTGTCTGGACTATTCCAGGGTTGTAATCCAGATTTTATTTTTTCAGTCTGTCTAAGTGTGCAAACCTTGTTATCTTGTATTTTCCAATAAAATGAAATTTCTCTTCTTCATTATTTCTATTTTTCTTATTTTCTTATGTACAGTTCTTCTTACGCTGGTTCTAATGACATGTCATGCATGAGGAACCCTCAGCCCAGTCTAAAAAATCAATCTAACTCCAGAATAATAGGTAAAAGAAGTTCACCATTTATGGGGTTAAGTACAATCACCTGGAGAGGACGTATTGCGCCCTAACTTGGGTAACACAAAAGTTGAAACATCATCTGTCATCATATACTACTTATCTCACGGTTGGATCCGTTGAAGTAGCAAATATCATCTGTCAATTTGGAATTCCAAAGGTAATCATCACAGATAATGGTGCTAATCTTAACAGCAATTTGATGAAGGAAGTATGTCAACAGTTTGAGATTACACATCGCAATTATACCCCATATTGTCCCAAGGCAAATGGAGCAGTCGAGGCGGCCAACAAGAACATAAATAAAATGCTGAGGAAAATGGTAGAAGGTTCCAGGCAATGGCATAAAAAATTACCATTTACAATGTTGGGTTATCACACTATTGTTCGTACTTCAGTAGGTGCAACTCCTTATTTGTTGGTATATGGCACTGAAGCCGTAATACCTGTAGAAGTTGAAATCCCGTCCTTGCGGATTGCCGCGGAGGTTGATATTGATGATGATGAATGGGTCAAAACCCGGTTGGAGCAGTTTAGTTTGATTGGTGAGAAAAGATTGGCAGTGGTGTGCCATGGTCAGTTATATCAAAAGAGAATGGCAAGAGCATACAACAAAAAGCTGCGTCCTCGGAAGTTTGAAGTGGTTCAGCAAGTATTGAAACGCATCCTTCCAAATTAGGCTGAAGCGAAAGGCAAGTTCGCCCCAAATTGGCAAGGGCCGTTCATTGTGACAAGATTGTTATCCAATGGTGCTTTGTATCTAACAGATATCGAAGGCAAATGTGTAGACATGGCAATTAACTCTGATGCAGTCAAAAGATACTATGTATGGTTTTCTTTGGTTTATTGTGGTTGTTTGTATTTGGCATTGTTTCGAAGACTGGAATGACGAAGGCAATTTGTTCTGCTATCTATACACTTTGCCCTTTGTTTCCCCCCTTTGATCCTTATTCATTTTATTTCATACCCCTCTTTTGGAATCAACAACGAAAAAAAAACAGAAAAGGAAAAAATATATAAGTGAAAAAAAATATTGTAACAACAAGGAAAATCGGGTGAACTACATTTGACCTGATTCCTCTTAAGGATACGTAGGCAGCTTCACGGATCGGTCATAGGGAAATAAAAATCGAAAGATCCCCAAGTAAGAAACTGGGGACAGAAGTTTTGTTTGTAATACGAAATTTGGTTCCAAAAGTTGTAATTCTAACCCATTGAATTTGGTTGAGCTTTTGATACCCTTTTTCTTTCCAACCATATCCAAGAACCCAAATTAATGTCCAAAGAAAGACCTCTCGATCAGTCTTCGAGAGGTGCCAAGTCAAGCAAGTAAAGATGATTCATACCAGGTTTAAGCAAGGAAATGGAAAAATGAGAGAGTCTTATTAGTGAAAACCCATAAGGGCACTGTAAGGTGACGAAAGATGAGAGAAATGAGAGAGTCTTAGTGGTCAAAAACCTCGAAGGGCACTATAAGGCGATGAAAGATGAGAGAAATCCAAAAATGAGAGAGTCTTACTGGTGAAAACCTTCACAGTCACCATAAGGCAGCGAGGAATAGAGAAAGGGGAAAATGAGATAAGGCTGACGGCAGAGATCCGTCGAGGAATCAAGCAGAACAAAGATGGTGATTCGGCAAAGAATTGGGTTGTGAAAATCTTGAGGTATGGAGCAAGACAATTGGAAATTGATTGAATTGAATAGACTGGGGTTGGTTAATTCGGAATGCACAACATGATCATTGGGATCAGTTATCCCATTCAGATAAGTCCTTTTCTGTTCTCATACGGTCTTCTAAAGGAAGATTTTATCCTTTATTTTTGTCTTTTGAAATCATCACATTTCTTTTCTTTTAGCTAAGGCTTTTTCAATGATAATTTGATTCTAACAAATAAGAAGGAATTTCAAAGCTTACTGCCAGATTCCAAAATGGTGTAAAGCGAAGTGTGGCTAGGGTAGGCCGATGATAATGTGACGGGACGTAAATGTATCATTGGAAATCCAAATAATGGAATAGTTTAAGATTCCATGCAAGGTAATGAGATCAGATAAGAAGACTAGAGGTGGAAAGCAACAGTTGGGAGGTTCATGGATAAGGAGTAATTAGAGGGTCAGAAATTCTTGACCAAGGTCAAGGCAGTCAGACAAAACCAAGTATGGAAAGGAGAGAAGGGAAAACCATCCCCAGAAGGAGTATCACAACCAATCACCACACCCTAAACTGACCAGATTTTTCTGTGTTTTGAAACAAGGGCAGGAAATGTTGTTGATGGCGGAGAAAATTTTCCGCGAAGGAAGAGCAAGTACCCAACAGCCACCAAACTGGGGCAGAAAATTTTCTTTGTTTTGTCAAGTTTTGGAAATCAGGTGACCACCTGGAGAACAAGGGAATGCAAGTCAAGTTTTTGAAGTCAGGCGTCCACCTGGAGAATAAGGAACACTAGTTAAAGATAGTTGAAGTCAGGCGTCCACCTGGAGAACAAGGAACGATAGTTGAAGATAGTTAAAGTCAGGCGTCCACCTGGAGAACAAGGAACGATAGTTAAAGATAGTTGAAGTCAGGCGTCCACCTGGAGAACAAGGAACAATAATTGAAGATAATTGAAGTCAGGCGTCCACCTGGAGAACAAGGAACAATAGTTGAAGATAGTTGAAGTCAGGCAAGGAACAATAGTTGAAGATAGATCAAGGAACAATAGTTGAAGATAGATGAAGTCAGGCGTCCACCTGGAGAACAAGGAACAATAGCTGAAGATAGTTGAAGTCAGGCGTCTACCTGGAGAACAAGGAACAATAGTTGAAGATAGTTGAAGTCAGGCGTCCACCTAAAGAGCAAGGAACAATAGTTAAAGATAGTTAAAGTCAGACGTCCACCTGGGGAACAAGGAACAATAGTTGAAGATAGTTGAAGTCAGGCGTCCACCTGGAGAACAATGAACAATAGTTGAAGATAGTTGAAGTCAGGCGTCCACCTGGAGGACAAGGAACAATAGTCAAAGATAGTTGAAGTCAGGCGTCCACTTGGAGAACAAGTAACAATAGGTAAAGATAGTTGAAGTCAGGCGTCCACCTGGAGAACAATGAACAATAGTTGAAGATAGTTGAAGTCAGGCGTCCACCTGGAGAACAAGGAACAATAGTTGAAGATAGTTGAAGTCAAGCGTCCACCTGGAGAACAAGGAACAATAGTTGAAGTCAGGCATCCACCTGGAGAACAAGGAACAATAGTTGGAGATAGTTGAAGTCAGACATCCACCTGGAGAACAAGGAGTAATAGTTGACGATAGTTGAAGTCAGGCCTCCACCTGGAGAACAAGGAACAATAGTTGAAGATAGTTGAAGTCAGGTGTCCACTTGGAGAACAAGGAACAATAGTTGAAGATGGTTGAAGTCAGGCGTCCACTTGGAGAACAAGGAATAATAGTTAAAGATGGTTGAAGTCAGGCGTCCACCTAGAGAACAAGGAACAATAGTTAAATATAGTTGAAGTCAGGCGTCCACCTGGAGAACAAGGAACAACAGTTAAAGATTTTGGAAGTCAGGCGTCCACTTGGAAAATAAGGAAGAACAATTCAAGTCAAGAAGTGAAGCGTCCAAGAGAAGGAAACAATGGTCAAAAGAAAACTATTCGACTTTCATAGGAAGAGAAGACTACAGTTCAAGTTAGCAATAAAGGAACTTCGGAGGAAATACGAGTCAACAAGGCAGCAACAGACGCAAAGTCAAGTTTGAGCATAAATCTTTGTAATGCATAGATTATAGCTTCTTCATTTTTAGCACGGTGTAATAAGGAGGTTAGTAAGCAGTATCAGTAGCAGCAACAATAGTAACAGTGAAATCACAGCTTCATGGTAGTCCCAGCTACCTAAACTTCCCGAACTACATTGACCTGATTCCTTTATAGCCAAGGATATGTAGGAAACCTTTAAAGCAGAGGTTCGGTCAAGTCTTTCAAAAAATGCTTCTCACAGAGTATTCAAAACGGGCAAAAAAATCGCTCGTATCCGCTCACTTTGTCTTTGCACGAAAACTCTTCGTGTTTACGGGCAAAGAGGGGTAGCTGTGAGCACGTAATTTTTGCCTCACATGAATTACTCCCAAAAATTCAAAATAAAATAATTTTTCTTTGTGTGCAATTTTGTGAATTTTCGTAGTATTTTCGGTTATCGTTTGCATTCGTGTGTGTGCATATTTATTTGATTAATTAACAAGAAAATACAAAAATAAGTTGCGTTTGCATTTAGGATTTAATCTTATAATTTTTAGTTAAATAGTAAATTACTTATTTTTATAAAATGAAGGAAAAAACATAAAAAATAACGCATTTTTGCATTTTTAGTGTTCAATTGTGTGATTTGGTATTTACGTGTGTGTGATAATTATCATTTAGAGTTAATTTAGTATTTTTTACGTCGATTTGGTTTTATATTGTTATTTAGGATTTTTAAGTTTATTTTTGAAAATAATTTAGGAATAAAGGAAAAAGAATTAATAAAAAAGAGAGGAAAAAAACCAGACTTCGGCCAAAACAACCAAGCCCAAACCAAACACGCCCAGTCCAGGCCCAAACCTGTCCCAATCCGGTCCGCCCCAGCATCGACCAAACGACATCATTTCGGTCACGTTAATCTGGACCGTTGATCTCATTAGATCGAACGGTCCAGTCCGTCTCCCACAACCCAACCCAGACCCATTCCCATTTACCCGATCCAACCCTGAACTGTCTAAACGACCCCGTTTTAATGAAGCATTTGATCGGGACCGTTGGATTCTATTCATCCAACGGTCCCAATTAAAAGGCTAATTTAATATAGCCAAAACCATCATACTCCCCCAGAACCCTCACCATTCTTCTTCCTCGCTCGAACCCTAAAAAACCAGCCGCCCCCATTTCCTCCGCCTCCGGTGGCGGCGCCGGCTCCGATGGCCACCAAAGTCACACCCCTGAACCACCAGCACCTCATCTTTCCAAATCCTAACCCCTCTTCCTTCGAACGTTTCTGGATTCGTTCGAATATTAAATCTTAGCCAAGGACCCTAGTAGCCGCCACCATTCTCCACCACCTTTTGGTGGCGGCGCCACCTCCCCTTAGCCCCAAATTAACACCAAATGACCACCAAACCCCCCTCATCCCTAATCTACCACTAGTTTCCTTCGAATCAGTCTATAACCCTTAGAACCTGGATTTGAATGAATGAACCCTGAAAACCCAAACCCCAGGATCGAATACATAGTTGAAAGATTGAGGTCGTAATCGACCTTAGTTGTGTGTTCTCACTCGAGAACACTCGATTAAGGTCCATTTTAGCTTCAAATTCAAAATTGGAAGTTTGAATTCAAGACAGGGTCAATCAGAGGTAGGTGTCCAAATCTTGGGTCTTTTATATTTATTTATTTTAATACTACCATCTTCCCCTACTCCTTTCTTTTTATTTTTTAGTTTTAAAATGTCTATTTGGTGAGTTTTGTTCTATGCTTTTTTTTAGTTCTTCAAATTTGTAGATAGTTTGTTGATTTTGTTTGGTTTTTTGTTTTATCAGTAGTTTAAACTCGCATAACAGTGGTTCTTAAATTGATTCATGCTAATTTCGTTGAAAAATTGAAATTGTTTCGATTTTAGTCTGTTGGTAGATTTTGTTGGTGTAAATGATTGAATAGCCTCAATTTGTGAATCCTTAGAGTTCCCAAAATATTAATAAGGGTTTTCAAGGTTAGTTTGGGAATTGGAACTTAAGAATTGTTCAAGTTAAGTGGTCTACCAATGCTGAATGTTAATGGACTACTAAACTAATGAATTAAATTAATAAAAGGGGATCAACAGTACAAAGTACACCCTGTCTAGTGCCCTTCTAGGAGCTGAAAAGTGGGTTACATGAGAGGAACAATTAAAAAGCTAAAACTACAAGTGTCTAGCGCTCTGAGGGGCAGGAAATTGGTAGTTTCTAAAGTATATAACTGGGAGGGAAATACACATTAAGGGAGAGTTTTTTGAAATATTGTGAGAGCTGGAGAAATAGAGAGAAAAACAATTTGAAAATTGAGAGAGGACACACATTCAGACCCTAAAAAATAGAGAGAGCAATTCAGAGCATTGAGCGAGAAGAAAGGAAATACACCAAGATATAGACATTGAATAGGGAAAAAATTCAGAGAGAGAGCACTGAAATTCATTGATACACATACTGAAATTCTACTGTTTCATTAAATTTTTTTCATTGAATTTTTGATTCTTTTCAATTATGAAAATAATAACTTCTTATTCATTTGGGGTTTGAAGTGAATTGATTCTGGTTTTGTAAGAGTTGATTTTGAAGGCTGTTGGAAAATACTGTGTCATTAAGCTGATTTCTTGATCAACTGATTCTATTGGTTCTGATTCCTGTTGCTGTTGACTGCTGCTATCCATTGCTTCCTTACTCACTTCTTTACTTTTAAATTCCAGGTATTTTCTTTGGCTCATAACTGAGGATCAATTGATGAACATGTACTCTATTTGAAATGAGTTGAATGAAGATTGAATTTAAGTTGATCTTATTGTTATCTCACTGTCATTATCCCTGAATGTAGAATTATAGAGAGTAATTATTTTTTTTCTTCTGAAACTGTGTGTTTAAGAGATTCCTTAGAGTATTTTCATATATGTATTGATAGAATGGACTATGGACTTTAACTATATATATTCATTCTCGATTTTGTGTTTTGATTTTAGCTAGTGCTAGTACTCTGTTGTGTAGTCATCAATATTAGTGTAGTCATCAATATAGAGTAGGGCTGAGTTTTCAAATTCAATGAATGTTTGACAGGGTGTTAAGTTATGAGGTTTCATTTCATATAAGGATTAGAATCAAGTCTCAGTTTTGTCATAAAAGTTTACTAATTATGTTTCGGAATTAAAGGATCAGTTATTAATGTTTGTTCATTTCGTTAATAAATCAGCAACCTGTGAGTTCAAGGATTCGATCTTGGATTCCCTCTTTTAAATTTGGGGCCTGTTGGTACTCAACAACAAAGCCGACATTTGGGCTCAAGACCAGGCCCAATAAATTGATGCCTTCGTTCATGGGGCATTTCGCATGATACCCCGGACAGTGCCAGGCGTGAGGAATTTGAATTGGGCTCATCCTTGGGCCAATAGCTTTTAAAAGGCTTGGATCACTATTTTAATCAATATTTGTTTTGGTTTAAATGGAGCATTGGGCCTCCCAAGCTTGGAGGCAGAGTTAAATTGAGGACCTTTTCAATAAATGGGGATATGACTTTGTTTGGGGGGCTGGGCTTGATCTCGGGGTCAAATCTTCTTAAATATTTTAGATGTTAATTGATTTTTAATCTTAATTATGCAAACCCTTTAACCAAAAATATGAGTGGAGCCATAATAGATAATAATAGTCCATGGGCTTTTCAAATATTAGTTAGGATATCCTTAAAAATAGCCATAATAGATAATAATAGTCCATGTGCTTTCCAAATATTAGTTAGGACATCCTTCAAAACAAAGTTGAGAGGCGCCGTGCCAAAATAAAATTACAAACTACGTGGTCCTCATTTTAATTAAATTTCAAATCAACCTTAGAATTCAGGACGTGTCATTTAGCAAATTCCATGGCCCTCGCAAAGTTGAAACGCGTAGTTGCTTTAGGCGCATATTATAATAATGTTACTTTCTTAAATCCGAGTGCACATTTCATGTGACCCAAATCCAAATCCCAAAATATTGAATAAAATATATTCCGGATGGCGGGTGCATTTTATGTGACGCAATCCAAAGACATATTTGAAACAACGTTCAATATTCTTTTTAAAATTAATTAAAAGCGGTAAATAGGTAAAAATGCATATATGTCAAAACATGTTGTAAATCAGATAAGTATGCCAAATATAACAGTTGAGCGACCATGCTAGAAATACGGAACCCAAGAATGCCTAACACCTTCTCTCGGGTTAATAGAATTCCTTACTCAGATTTTTGGTACGCGGACTGTTAAACAGAGTCAAACCTTTTCTCGATTCGGGATTTAAACCGATGACTTGGGACACCATAAATCTCCCAAGTGGCGATCTAAATTTCTTAATAAATGAATCCCATTTGGATTGTCCTTTAATTGGAAAAAAACTCCCTTTATTATGCCCTTCCGGAGGTAGGTAAAAAGGAGGTGTGACACTCACGGGAACACAAGCTAACGGAAAGTAATACACGGCTATAACTCCAGAATGTTTAAAGCAAAAGTGCGAAAGGAAGCTAACTACTAAAGCTAGAATACGATAGAGACTCCTGGTCTGCGGATGCGGCAGATGTACCTCGAAGTCTCTGCTAGATCTCTCCGCCTCGAAAGTGATACACCTGGAACGAAGTACCTGGATCTGCACATGAAAAACATGCACAGAAGGGACATGAGTACACCACAACGATACTCAGTAAGTGCCAAGCCTAACCTCGGTTGGGTAGTGACGAGGAAGGTTAGGGCCCTACTGAGAATAAAAATAATAATAAGTCTTGCAACAACATGAAATTAACAGAAGTAATGAGTACAACTATGAAGTACGACATGTTATACAAGGCAACAATTAACATCCAGAGAATAAGATAACACAGAGTAAAATAGCTCAATATCAATACCAACAACGAGGATCTCCCAGGATACCGTCCTGTAATCCAACTATCAATGTGCATGGGGGATCTATCGTGAATCTAACCCGTAGTCCCTAAGCAAATGTGCAGGGGGGTCTACCGGGAATCTAACCTGTAGTCCCAAAGTAAACATACAGGGGGGAGCTACCAGAATCCCACATCCGTAGTCCCAATGTAAATACGGAGTCAAAACACGAAGATATTCAGAAATGAATCTAAAAAATACAAGGTAACATGTAGTTCTAGCCTAACATGCTTCACGTAATACAAACAAAGCAACTTGAGAAAATAGGCAATTTAGAACAACTAAGCATGCTTTTCTAGCTAACACAATCTATAATTGCAAATAAAATATAGCAGATAAGAAGGAAACTCAGTCTAAATATTTAAAGTAAAACCGAATTTTTCAACAATTAGCTCAAGTTCGCGCTCATCACCTCACGTACAAGTCATTCAATTACCAAATATCATAGCCTAAGGGGAAAGGTCCCCCACACAATGTTAGACAAGCCACTTACCTTGAACCGTCAAAAAATCAACTAGAAACCACGCCTTTGCCATGAGTATCCGACTCCAAATGGACCAAATCTATTTAATTCAATTTCATATCATAAATAACATCTCAAGCAACTGATTCTACTATTTAATTTAAAGCTAAGACGCGAATTTAGGTAAAATAACCAAAATGCCCCTCAGGTCAACATCTCAGAATCAGATAAATTTTATATTTTCAGAACCCTCGTACTCTCACGAGTCTAACCATACAAAAATATCTCAAATCGGAGTTCAAACACCCACTCAAAACTCAATAACTTGGTCTATGAAGTTTTACCCATTTTTCATTCAAAAATCCGAAATTAAGGAGGAATTTGTGATTAGATTAGTGGGTTTTAAGAATAAGAGAGTAGAGAATCGTTACCCAATCGTTGCCCTAAAAAATCCCTTGAAATATCTCCCAAATCCGAGCTCCCTAGCTTGTGTTTTGATAAAAATGTCAAACCCTCGGTTTTGAAATGTTTATAACTGCCCAGGTATTTTGGCCTATGCGATCGCGATAGGAGGAAAGCGATCGCGAAGGGTAAAATTTAAAGGCTCAGAAAATGGCCTATGCAAACGCATCCCAAGCAACGCGATCGCAGAAGAGAAAGGAGCAGATATGTGCGATCGCGAATAATCCACGCGATCGCGAAGAGGAATTTGCAATGAAGTACAACCCCTATTTTTCTACTATGCGAACACTGGGCAACCAGTGCGAACGCGAAGAAGGGAAAAAGGCAGTGTAATGTGATCGCGATTCAAGTTATGCGATCGCATAAAAGGGTTTTGGCCCCCTCTAGAATTACACTGCGCGATCGCGGAGGTGGAGCTGCGATCGCAGAGAAGGAAAGCCTGCAATAGAACTGAAGAGAAACCTGCAACACTTTTCAACACAAAAATGCCCCGTTGAGCATCCGAAACACCCTCGAGGCTCCCGGGACCTCAATCAAACCTACGGACATATTCTATAACATAATTCAAACTTGTACCAACCCTTAAACCACCTAAAAACAACGTCGAAAACTCGAATTAACCAATGATTTAAGCCTAAGAACCTCAAATTTTAACAAAACACGCTTTCGATAAAAAACCTAACCAAACCTCGTCCAAATGACCTGCAATTTTACACATACATCCCAAATGACATGACAGAGCTACTGCAACTTTCGGAATTCCATTCCGACCCTCGGATCAAAATCTCACTATCGGACCGGAAACTTCAAAAATTGAAACTTCGGCATTTCATGCCTAAATCAGCTACGGACCTCCAAAACACATTCCGAACATGCTCCCAACCCCGAAATCACCTAACGGAGCTAACAAAACCATCAGATTTTCATTTCCAAGGCCTCTTCACACTGTTCTGACCACGGACAATTTTCCCACACTTAATATCTCATTTAGGGACTAAGTATCCCAAAACTCTCCGAAACTCAAAACCGAATATCCCGACAATTCAAATTAGCATAAATAGACTCGGGGAAAATAGTTAATAGGGGATCGAGGCGTTAATTCTTAAGACGACCGGCCGGGTCATCACATATATGCAGTAAAAAATTCTATCCTAATAATGTATAGTTACGATTGTTAACTACATTATCTCCGTTTAGTCGATGATACTTTACTTTGTAAAGCATCCTAGCAATAACATTTGAAAAGGTTTGATCTTACGGCGGTTGGGCTCGTGCGTCGTATGGGCTAACTTCGCTAATGTATATCTATGCTAATATTTGCTAAAGTCAAATAAACAACACAATCAATTTAGGCACTTTTTAAGTTATCCATGTCCATGCTATTGGATGTTATATTTAAATGGCCAAGATTTCACCAAAGAATTTAATTGATACTTCAACTAGTTATGTAAACGTTCAGCATACTAGCTGTAAAAATAGGTGAGTTTAGGATTTGAAGTCCAATGAGTGCACATGAAGATAAAACTTTAGTCTCACATATAAAAATTAAAATCCAGTCCAACTAGGATAAGATGTTTTGTTATATAAAACTTTAATCTCACATGTAAAAATTAAAATCCAATCTAGTTGTGCCAAATATTTTTCTATTATATGTTCCAAATATATCTTTAATTCATAGAATATTTTATACTTAAAGTCTTGAAGAAACTAATCCATCAACATAAATTAAATATAAATGTCAATATAGTACATCAAATAGAGCCCAAATTCGATCATTTTGCCTCCCATATAGTTATAATCACTGTCTATATTTTCTACCGTTAACTTGCTCTTCCTCATCTCTTTTATCTTGTGCATATGATTCAATCGAATAAACCTATTGAACTAAAATATATTTTTTCATCTTTGATAAACTAAATTTTTATTTGAGACTTCAAAACTTAAGTTTTGCAATTACATTTTGGTTGAACCTTGACAACTCAAAATACAATCTAGCAGCTCGACAAGAATAATGTTTCCTGTAATCGTTTATATAATCTCTTTAATTGCCGTAAAATCTTGAAGCTAAGGTCGAAACCAAGTCAATTCGCGAGGTTCCTTAAATATATTAGTGAGATATGAAGAATCATGATTTGGACCATGATTGGACTAATTAACAAAAATTAGCTTTAGCCATTATGTATTGGACAGACGCAATAGTCGTAGTGATCCGTCTTTATCAGTCATCACTATTTTTCATAAAGCAAAATTATTATATACGAAAAAATCAAGAAAAATACATAAGAAAAAGATCATGAAAAATCTTTATTGGGATTTCGCAAGAAATGATGATTTCACTGTATTTTCAAGTAGATTATTGTATAACGTGTTACTGTGAAAAGTATAATACTTTTTCTGTTCTTTTTGATGATTTGCTTTTTATTCTGTCTTGACAAACACTTTAGTTGCTTTCATATTTCTATTTGCTTTAGTGTTCCGCTAGATATGCTCATTCTGTTGTATCATATTATGACCATATCATTTATTTGCTAATTTTTTATAGTTAAAATAGAACATGTACCCTGTGTTAGATGTTTACAAAGACATATTCTATAAAAGCAAAAATAGAAATAGGCTATTACTTTCACACCTCTCTATCTATAGATAGATAGAGATTCGCTGCGTGAGCAACCCGACTGTGCCTTACATGTGCTCTACCGGCAGCACGTAATATTTCTTCCCAACGAGCCCATATACTTTATAATTGTATAAACTTAGGTTTATTTGATGTCTGATATCCATTGCCTGTAGGAATTTGATGGACATCATGGAAGAACATAACTCGTACCTCATTGGTCTTCTACCAAATTGAGCCTATAAGTTTGGCTATGTATACTGTACCCACGATTGCTTACTATTTATTAGATCTAAGTTAGCTACTCGCTTATTATGCAAGTATTGGACTATTATATATCATTATCATGATTCATTGAATCCTGTTATATATCTTTTTGGTTTCCTTTATTCCAACTCAGTGTTACAATGATTCGCAAATTTAGATTACACTATATATGTATATTATATGGGTGAGTTATCAGAGTAGTATCGAGATTAGCTCCAATGAGGTGCTTTCCATGTTAAAAGTATCCAAAAGGTAGCATAAAGACAGATGATGCTTTATATGTCAGTTATTCCCCAAAAATAACATAAATTATTGCACGTCAAATTTGTCATTTGTAATAAAGACGGACAAACTACTCATGAGTATAGCTACAATCAACATCAGCAATCTTGGGCTATTAAAAAGGGGTTAGTTACGAGTCTGATTAATTTGCAAATCTAGCCAACTCTTGCATAAACTGATGTGGTGGTAAACCTTTCATTTTAAATCAATGCTCCTGAACTATGTGGGAAGGTTTCTCTTCACATGGACCAGCCGTCACAATTTCAGAGCATTGTATTGAACAATGTTACGTAGATATTGTATTGGGGAAAATTGTATGCATAAATGAATGGTGACGTGTCATGACACGTGGCATAAACAATAGGTGATAATTGGTCTAAGAATTATAGATTGATTCGGATAAAAAAAGAGGCACGATACAAAAGGACAAAAAAGGAGGTACGAGATAGAAGGTTAAAAAAGGTACGAGATAAGAGGCTCAGCAACCCCGTACCTATTTAAGTTCAATTACTTACGAGCCACGGGAAGAATAATGAACCGGGCTAAAGAAGAAGGTAGAAATACAATATTTCAAGAGTAATAAATGCTGGAACCGTTAAGGAATATTTTTATTCAATGTAATGATTATGTAACGTAGCATTTAATAGCATTTGCTATTCATAATAGCCTCATTATGACTTAGATATAACGGACATTCCTAAAGATTCCCAAAAAGATCTATAAAAGGGGAAATATGTAATCAATTGAGACACAAGTCACTATTGGAATACACTCTGATTTACTAGCTTACACATTTGAGTACTTCGAAATTCTCTTCTTTATTTGCTTTTTTCGATTATCAGTAACCCGATTCTTCTAAATTCTAGCTTTGACTAAAAGTCTATTTTTTTGGTTAAACAAATTGGTTCCGTTACCGGGAATCTGATAATCAATTCTGTTTCTTCTTGATTTCCTTGTTCATATCAATCATGCCAAACAACAATGACAACACCCAAGGACATCCATAAATTCAAACAATCCAACAACTTCAAGGAGATTCTCCACGAGGCTCTCCACGACGATCTCGTGAAGGCACTACTGATGGATCTCATACAGATGAACATGCTCAAATTGACAATGTTGAAAACATGAATGAGGCATTACAAAAAATAATTACCTCTCAAGTTAGTAAAGTTCTTCAAGCTTTCATTAGTCAATTACCTGCTGCTCCAACCACGCCAACTCCAAACAATAATACTTTAGAGAACCCCCGTTCTGGATTGGTTAATTCAGGCAGTGGTGGAACCCCTAGTGAAATACAAGAAGGAGATCCAGGTAATCCAGTTAATTCTGATTTACAAAATCTCGTACTAACTTTGCAGAAACAACTTAAGGAACAAAATGAGCGCATAGAGCAAATACCTGGAGTTCCGCCCGTGATCAAAGGAGTAGACATAGACAAATATTCTCAACAGCTATGGAAGCCAAGTGCAGCCCCCTCCCTATTCCAAAGAAATTTAAGATGCCTGATATTCTAAAGTACGATGGTACATCAGATCCACGAGATCACGTTACCGCTTTCACCACAGGTGTTAAAGGAAATAATTTGACTAAGCAAGAGATTGAATTGGTCTTAGTCAAGAAATTTGGGGAAATGCTCACTAAAGGAGCATTAACCCGGTATTCTCTTTTACCTGAAAATTCTATAAATTCATTTGCTGAGTTTGCAGATTTGTTTATCAAAGCGCATTCGGGAGCTTAAAAAGTTGAAAAAAGAATGGAAGACATCTTCAAAATCAAGCAAGGAGATTCCGAGTTACTTAGAGAGTTTGTGGATAGATTTCAACGAGAAAGAATGACGCTACTGCGGGTACCTGACAATTGGGCAGCCATAGCCTTTGCTAGTAATCTGAACGAAAAGAGTTCAGAAGCCACGAGGCGACTCAAAGAAAGCCTTCGAGAATTCCCAGCAACTACGTGGAATGATGTCTATAATAGATACAGTACAAAGATGAGGATTGAAGAAGACATCATTTTACGGCATAAAACTGATGAGAAAACAAGCTCGAGGAGTGTAGAAAATGAAAGAAGATCTGGTAAAAATAGGTACGAGCCTTATATGGGACCTGCGGGAAAAGACTCAAGGTCAAAGCAAGAAAGGTACGATCAGAAACCTAGACACAGGGAATCAGGCTCTTCTTCAAGGTCTGGTAATGATCGAAGTAGACAAGGATAACAAGATGATGATGGGAGTTTAAAGGCAAGTTTTGGTGGTTACAATTTTAATGTAACTACCTCTGAACTCGTGGCTGTTCTAAGAGGCATGGGAGATAAAGTACGGTGGCCAAAGGATATGAGGTCAAACCCAAGCAGACGAAACCCCGATAATTGGTGTGAATTCCATAACGATCACGGACATAAAACCGCAGATTGTAGGTTTTTACAAAGTGAGGTGGATCATTTGTTAAAGCAAGGATACCTCGCTGAGTTATTCAGTGAGAAAGGTAAATAAGCATATATGAAAAATAGACAGGAGCCCCCGAAGCCACCCTCACCTAAACGGACAGTCAATGTTATAAGTGGAAGAGAAGATATCAACGATGTCTCATATACCACAACCAATAAAATATCCAAAATGATAATCACTCATGGAAAACGGTTACGCCACGTGCTGGAAGAGGAGAATATCACGTTCAATGATGTGGATGCAGAAGGCCTCATGACTCCACATAACGACGCACTGGTAATATCCTTACTCGTACATGATACTAACATGAAACGTGTTTTGATTGATCCGGTCAGTTCAGTGAATATTATTCTGATACAAGTGTTGCACGAGATGCAAGTTGAGGACAAATTGGTTCCAAAAGTGCATACCTTATCAGGATTTGATAACTCTAATGTCATAACCAAAGGCGAAGAGATTCTTATCACGTTTGCAGAAGGTGTTGTCAAAGATACCAAGTTCAGGGTCGTAGATATGGAAATGGCTTATAACATGATCCTTGGAAGGCAATGGATCCATGATATTGATGTCGTACCTTCAACTTTACATCAAGTTATTAAATTCCCATCACCATGGGGGATTTGTCAAATCAGAGGCGATCAACAAACATCTAGGAGTATTAACTCCGTTGCAGATTCAACTGTTCAAGGTGAAGTCAAATAGCAATTACATGATTCAGTTGAGGAGGATATAATGTCAACCTTAACTGAACAAGGCAAAATAGACGTGGATTCAAGGCCTGACACTATTCAAGAACCAGAGGAAAACGAGAACATTAAAACAACGATCGAAGAGTTAGAGGCTGCGGTTTTATTTATACACTGGCCTGAGAGAAAAGTGTATATAGGAGCAAATCTCAGCCTGGAGGTAAAACGTGAGTTAACTGAATTTTTAAAAGCTAACGCAGATTGTTTTTCTTGGTCCCATTCTGACATGACAGGGATACCGCCGGAGGTCATGACTTATAAATTGAATAAAGACCCATCATATCCCCCAGTCAAGCAAAAGAAACGAAAGCAAGGAGCTTTCAAGAATCTGGTAATTCAAGAAGAGGTGTAGAAATTGGTCAAAATAGGATCAATTCGTGAGGTAAAGTATCCTAACTGGTTGGCTAACACTGTTGTGGTTCCTAAGAAAAATGGTAAGTGGCGTGTTTGTGTGGATTACACAGATCTTAATAAAGCCTGTCCGAAAGACTCTTTTCCTTTACCGCATATAGATTAGTTAATTGATGCTACTGCAGGACATGAACTATTAAGTTTTTTAGATGCATACTCAGGTTATAACCAAGTCAAAATGGATCCAGAAGATGAGGAAAAAACATCTTTTATAACGGGCAGGGGGACTTATTGTTATAAAGTAATGCCCTTTGGTCTTAAAAACATTGGTGCGACTTATCAAAAGTTAGTTACTAAAATGTTTCAAGAGCATTTAGGTAAGACTATGGAAGTTTATATAGATGACATGTTAGTTAAGACTCAACATTCAGAGGATCATATATCATATTTGACCAAAACATTTAGAATTTTGCAAAAATATAATATGAAATTGAACTCAGAAAAATGTGCATTTGGTGTGACATCAGGAATTTTTTTGGGTTTTCTTGTTTCTAACCGTGGTATTAAAGTAAACCCAACCCAGATTAAAGCTATTGAAGAAATCCCTGATGTACTTACGAATAAAAAAGAAGTTCAAAGACTGACAGGGAGGATCGCAGCCTTGGGAAGATTCATTTCAAAGTCATCAGAAAAGTGTTTCAAGTTTTTTTCAGCCCTTAAAAAGCAAGATCGCTTTGAATGGAACGAGGAATGTCAACAAGCACTTAGGAATTTAAAGATGTATTTATCAAATCCACCCCTGTTAGCAAAACCAATGGCTAGCGAAAGGCTTTTCATCTACCTTGCTGTTTCAGAAGTTGCGGTAAGTGCTGTTTTGGTTCAAGAAGAACAAGGTAAACAATCTCCTATTTATTATGTTAGTAAATCTTTGTTAGATGCAGAGACACGGTATCCTCAATTAGAAAAACTAGCATGCGATTTTATCATGGCATCTAGAAAATTGAGGTCGTATTTTCAGTGTCACCCTATTACTGTAGTAACTGCATATCCCTTACGTAATATGCTGCATAAACATGAATTATTAGGAAGGTTAGCTAAATGGGCTATAGAATTAAGTGAGTATGAAATCACGTATCTACCTAGAACAGCAATAAAATCCCAAGTACTGGCAGATTTCGTGGCTGATTTTAGCCAAGGGATACAATTAGAAGCTGAAAAAGAAGTTCAGGTACTTAATGGAGCAAATCCAGGAACATGGACTTTATTCACTGATGGATCATCTAACATTAAAGGTGCAGGGTTAGGAATTGTTTTAGTACCACCTACAGATGAAACTATTAGGCAGACTATTAAATGTCACTCCGTAACTAATAATGAAGCGGAGTATGAAGCTGTGATTGCAGGTCTAGAATTGGCACGAGAACTTGGGATAAGTCAAGTGGTGATCAAAAGTGATTCTCAGCTCGTGGTTAATCAAATACTGGGGACTTACACAGCTAGGGAAGCAAGGATGCAACAATACTTGGAAAAGGTAAGGGAACTGATAAAGCAGTTCCAGACTTGGAAGGTCATCCAGATACCAAGGGATGATAATGTTGAAGCTGAAGCCTTAGCGAACCTTGCATCCGCAACTGATATAACTAACGATGCCAACGCCTCAGTTATACATTTATTTCACTCAGT
Source organism: Nicotiana glauca (assembly GCA_026770625.1). NCBI lineage: Eukaryota > Viridiplantae > Streptophyta > Magnoliopsida > Solanales > Solanaceae > Nicotiana > Nicotiana glauca. Next base: position 31,919 of record MU767516.1, on the reverse strand, counting down.
TCTCGAACCTGATAAAAACGAGGTAAATTTTAATAATCTAACTTGGGATTGGAGAAATGAAATCGTTGCTTTTTTACAGTATGGTACCGTGCCTGATGATAAGAAAAAAACATATGCACTTCGTAAAAAGACAGCTCGTTACTGTTTAAAGCAAGGTAACCTTTATAGAAAGATGTTTGGTGGCCCCTTAGCAAGATGCCTTGGACCTTCTCAAACGGAATATGTAATGAGAGAAATACATGAAGGACATTGTGGAAACCACGCAGGAGGAAGATCACTAGTGATAACTTTGATCAGGGCAGGATATTACTGGCCCAAAATGGAAGAAGAAGCAGCAAGCTTTTTGGCGAAATGCGATAAATGCCAGTAAGATAAAGGACAGGTAAAATTTTTACTCGTACTTACTGATTATTTTACTAAATGGATAGAGGTTGGAGCATTTAAACAGGTACAAGAAAAAGAAGTCAAGGACTTCATTTGGCGTAATATCATTTGTCGGTTTGGTGTACCAAAAGAAATTGTATGTGATAATGGTCCTCAATTTATCGGATCTCAGATCACAGATTTTTTTCAAAGTTAGCAAATAAAAAGGATAACATCAACACCATACCATCCATTAGGGAATGGACATGCGGAATCAACAAACAAAGTTATCATTAATAATTTAAAGAAGCGATTGGAGAAATCAAAGGGTAATTGGCCTGAAGTCTTACCTGGAGTTTTATGGGCATATCGTACAACCATGAAAACAAGTACAGGTGAGACACCCTTTTCTTTAGTTTACGGGGCTGATGCATTAATCCCATTTGAGATAGGAGAGCCAAGCACGAGGTTCTCACAAGCAACACAAGAGTCCAATGATGAAGAGATGCAGGTCAATTTAGATATGTTGGAAGGCAAGAGAGAGGCTGCGTTAATAAGAATGGCCGCACAAAAGCAAGTGATCGAACGATATTACAACAGGAAAGCACGTTTGCGATACTTCAAAATTGGGGACTTCGTGCTTAAAAAGGGTTTTCAATCTACAAAGGCAGCCAACGCAAGTAAACTAAGTCCAACTTGGGAAGGACCCTATAGAATTCATGATATTGCAGGAAAATGAGCATATGAGTTGGAGACAATGGATGGGAAGATACTTCCTTCGCATTGGTATGCTGTTCATTTAAAGAGATATTACTTCTAAAGGGAAAAACACATGGTCAGGTATCATTATGTTAGATTTTATTTTTTGAATTATTAAAAATTTGACTAATGATTTTAGATGATAGGCAAAACGCTTACCCGTACTAAATGATGAGTCACGACCTGTAAGGCAAAAACGGAATACACTAAAATTCCTGGCCTAAGGTTACAATTAATCTGATAAAAATATACACGGGTAAAACAATCTTCATCTATAATCATACCCCCAAGTCCCGTATGTATTTCCTTTTCAGGAAAGAGATCAGGTGAAGGAAACTATCAAGTGCTCGAGGCTTCATATTTCAACACTCAAACACTTGTGAGACTACATAGTATATACAGCCAAGTGTACGTAAAAGGCAAACAAGATTGAGGAAAAATCAAGCCTAAGAAGAAAGCGGAGTGGAAGTTAACAAGTCAAGGCATTCATCATAGTGTTCTATCCTATAAGAACAATGGAGTCATCTCTCAAACCCTTCCTAATGTGATAGAACTAAAGGGAATTCACTGTACTTCATAAATAGTTAGGGTAATGGCTATGTACTAAAACGGGTTATAAGGAAAAATCATGTATCTATTACTCTTTTTTTTGTAAATCTGTTACAAAAAAACCAGTTACGAGAAAGTTATAGATGTAATTCAAATACATGTAAAGAATGATTCACGACTTGTCAAAGTTCAGAAATAGAAACTTGTTCAAGTTACTTCGGATAAACATGTGTGTTCCTATTTCTTGTATCGTATAAAAAACACCATTATGAAGTTGAGACGTCTTCTTCATCAAGTGTCAAAATATAAAAGGGCCCTCTTTTATGAAACTCATGTCATTTAACCATGAGGATAACAAAAGCATTGTCAGAAAATAAAAATGCAATTTATTCTTTAAGTCCTTAAAGATAAAAGGCATGAATAAAAGAAATGGAGGTTTAAAAATGAACTTCTTAATATTTTAAAACTAAAGACCAAGTATAAAACTTGGTCATCGAAATTGTTCATACAAAAAGTGCCCCTTAAACAAAGCTTGGGGATTTAAACTCTTAAACTTCTAGCCAGAAGTTTAGTTACAAAAATTGTCACAAACCAAAAACTTTGAACATGGATTTCCAAACTGGCACCTGCAAAAAAGGAAATTTCATATTACAAAAATTATTTAAGAAGGAAGAATTGAAGAAAGATCATCAACGGGCTCAACTGCAATTGCATCATCAACAGATAAAGATTGATCTTCAATCACAGTAGTGTCAGCATCCATGGGCAAGATTTCAACGTGACTAACAATAGGTGCGGATGAACTTAAGGAAAGTGCAACACTTGTGGCAATCTCAACAGACACGGGGACTTCAGAAGCTTCAGCTACGGGAGTTTCAACCAAAGGAGTTTCGGTTACGAGAGGACCAGTCTCGGGAGATGAAAAATCTTGTGGCTGCTGTGTTCGCTCAATAGTTTCATTCACCTTAGCCATTTCAGATTCAAGGTCAAAATTTTCTTGGCTCATCTCTGCCAAGGTATCACGCCGAGATTTTAGAAAAGTCTAACTCACTTTAATATTGGATTACTCTTCGATAAATTCATATTCTTTCTACCAGGCAGTAACCTCACTCTTGAGTTCCTCATTCTTAAGTAAAACTGAATCATAAGATGATTGTAGTGAGGAGTGAGAATTTTCCAAGGCGTGGATCTTGTCTGCAGAGGCTCGCAATTCTTCTTGTGCTCGAGAAAGCTCTTGTACTACCTATCCTGCATGCATCTCCTTTTGAGTCAACAAATCTTTTAAGGCTCTATTCTCCTCAGTAACCTTGGACAACTGCTCCAAAAAGGAAAATTCAAGAAGTTTTTTTTTCCTTCTTAGACTGGTCTGAAACAGCCTTAAGCGTTGCCAATTCAGAGGTTAGAATTTGAACTTGTTTTTCCAAGAAACTTTTTCTTGTCTCTAAATTTTCCATATCAATCTGTAAGCTCTCGAACTGGCCCTTCCAATTGTTGGCCTCCAATTGAGAACCTCGGGCAGCTTCTTCTGCGTCATGAGCAGTCTTCTCTAGGTCATGAGCCGGTTTCTCTGAAAAAGGAACTCGATTCATAAGTTCGGTACCAATGAGGTTGACCTGTTCATATACATAAACAAAAAAAAGGAGATAAGGTTAAGGCTCCCAAAGCAAAAGTATTGATAAAACAATAAACTAAAGAATACCTTCAAATTGGCATGCACAATGTCATTCAGGAGAGTCATATTACTATGACTCTCAAGTTTAGCTTTCTCAATAGGGCCAATCAGAGGTGCGAACCATGTGTCAGCTTGCCCAAACTTCCTTAAAAATCTTCTATTAGCAGGAACTTCAATGGTCACACTCCTCATAGCGAAATTTCTACTTGAGGAACCCACTTCTGTGTGATGAACTATGGGAGGAACGATTATTGAAGAAGGGGTAGTAGAGGAAGGTATGGAAGTAATAGATGAGGGAGGCAAAGAAACAATCACAGGAACGGTAGAGGCAGAGGAAGACAGAGGAAGCTCATCTAGAACCGGTCCTAAAGGGCCACTACTAAAACCACTGATAAAAAGTTGGTTTATCGAATCAAAAGTTTCAGACGGAGGAGAGACGTCATCATCAGGAATGATCACCTAGGAAACAACAGGCTCGGAAAGAGGCAGGTTAGGGGAGACATCAATCTCATCTTCAGAGACAATACGTCTCCTGGCTCGTGGTCTCGTTATCAGGGAACCCTCACCTTTTCCTTCGAAATCATCTTCTAAGATCGATTTTCTTTTCTCAGATCTCGGAGCTATATCTTGATCCGCAGATCCCAAGAATATATCTTGCTCACGAGATGTCAAAACAGCCTTGGGAATAACTCTTCGAGTGGAAAAACCTAAGAAAAAGAAGGTTAAAAGCCATGACAACGATGATAATTAAACATAGGTAAGGTAAAAGACAAGAATTCTCACCATGAGTTTTTGGTTTCCAACCATAACTACTGGAGAGGCTTTTCCACATTCTACCTTCCATTGGAGCAACTTTCAATAATTTTTCTACCCAACCACGGATATTGGATACAGATTCAACAATACCCATGGTTGCTGAGAAGAAAAAGAAGCAAGATAATGAAAAATAAGTAAAGCTGAAAATAAAAAGGCACGAGCGTATTTAACACTTGCGTGCAAAATTCCACTTTTCTGAGAAACGGATGTTCTTTTCACCAACTAAACCCATAGTGGGAGCAACAACATACCGAGCATACCAGCCGCAGTCTTTATCATCTTCAGGACTCACCAAGACCCTTTTACTCCTAGCTGCTAAACTGAACACACCGTTTCGGAAAAACCTAGGGGAATAAAGGTGAATTAAGTGGGGGAAAGTAAAATCCACATCTGCTCTTTTAGCGAGATGCCTCAAGCAGGCAACAACTCGCCACACTATTGGTCCAATTTGACCCAAGCATATGTCGAAAAAATGACAAAAGTCTAGAATGACTGGGTCAATGGCCGGTTTAAACCCTAGAGTGAAGGGGTAGGTGTAAACAAAGGAATAACCTATTAAGTAAGAGGTAATTCTTTGATTTGGATTAGGGATGATAATAGGAAAATCTTCAGCCCAATTACATTCCTTTCGCACTACGGGTGCTAAAACACTTGTAATTTGAGTGGGATAAGGATCAACACGGTCTAATGAGGCAACTTGAGTTTTTAGAGATTCTCTATCGTGATAAAAGAAAAATTCAGTGGGGATTATTTCATCCACCAAGGGTTCACGCAGTGGCTCAGAAGAATCCCTATCTCGAGAAGAGCTCCTCTGAAAGTGCGAACCCCTGGTCCTAGAAGAAGGGCCAGAACCAGAAGGGGGAATTGAAGTGCTACCACGAACAGAACCTAAGTTGCGTAATCTACCTCCTCTTCTATGCCTATCGGAGCATTAGGGAAGTTATTCAGAATGAGAGTTTTTCTAGGGTTAAAACTCGAAGAAGCCATGGATGTAAATGTTGAAGCAAATCAAGAAATAATTCGAAGTAAAAGTGTTCAATACGCTTTATGAAGAACAAGACAAAAAGATGGGTTATATTTATACTATTGGAAAAAAAAGTACGATGATGAAGGAACCGCAATGATGATAACTTATACTTCGTAAAAAGTGAAGTAAAAAAGAAAGCCTAAAAAAGTGTTACAAAACAGTGTAACCAATGAGGAAGCAACACGTGTCTAGTGCATTAAAAAGAAGTAACAGTTGAAGCGTCAACTTTGTCAGAGTATTAATGGTGACAAAAATTCTCCCTTAATGAATTCCACTTCCCAGATATTCAAACTGATGAATAAATGGAAAGTGGGGGGACTATCTGTATTGGAAAAAATTGTATGAATAAATGAATGGTGACGTGTTATGACACGTGGCATAAACAATAGATGATAATTGGTCTAAGAATTATAGACTGGTTCGGACAAAAAAAGAGGCACGATACAAAATGACAAAAAGGGAGGTACGAGACAGAAGGTTAAAAAAGGTACGAGATAAGAGGCTCAGCAACCCTGTACCTATTTAAGTTCAACTACCTACGAGCCACGGGAAGAATAATGAACCGGGCTAAAGAAGAAGGTAGAAATGCAGCATTTCAAGAGTAATAAATGCTAGAACCGTTAAGGAATATTTTTATTCAATGTAATAATTATGTAACGTAGCATTTAATGTCATTAACTATTCATAATAGCCTCATTATGATTTCGATGTAACGGACATTCCTAAAGATTCCCAAAAAGATCTATAAAAGGGGAAACATATAATCAATTGAGACACAAGTCACTATTGGAATACACTCTGATTTACTAGCTTACACATTTGAGTACTTCAAAATTCTCTTCTTTATTTGCTTTTTTCGATTATCAGTAACCCGATTCTTCTAAATTCTAGCTTTGACTAAAAAGTCTATTTTTTAGTTAAACAGATCCCTCATTTGACTTAATGCACTCAATCAATCAGGATTTCTTTCGGTCCTCAAAACTTTTTCAGCATCAAGCTAACCTCTACAATTTCATATTTTGCCTTGAAACTACATTCTTGAAAGACACATTTTTTTCCTCTTGTGTGCATGACCGCATTTCTTCTTGACAACATATTGCAAATGGATGACTTAGATATAAGTTTGATCATTCAAATACATAAATGATTTCAGAAAAATTGTGTTTCAGTTGCAATTTTATTTTGTATTCCTCCGAAGATTTGCTAGCGTAGGTTGAAGCACAAACAATGTGAATGGATTTGTTCATTGATTTAGGCTAGGTTTGGATTTATATCTTTCCCTTATACATTCTCTTGACATAAAGATCAACTGATAAAGAAATTATACCGTTGAATCCCATTTAGGCTCACAGATTGCCATAATGAGTTTATTCAATCCGTTCATTTAATATCTTGACCAATAAAATTGGCCAAATAATAATTTGATGAATCAAAATGCAGTATCTTGAGTGCTCAATAATCTCTTTGACTTATTTAAAAAAAAATCGATGACTTTATGTCCCTGACTATGAAGCAAAGTGAATTTAACCCTGGGTTGTATTGATATCTATAGTTGAGGCAGGTTGGCTTAGTATCTATTGCTATGCTTAAGATAGTTCTTAGCTCATGCTCCTTTTGACAAGTAACACCAATTCGTGAGCTTTTTTTAAAATTCATTGGTGAGACACACGAAATACATGAATGATCATGCTTAGAACAATGACTGGATTAACCAACTAAAGTTAGCTAATTCAACCATTATGTATTAGACAGGAGCAAAAGAATAAGTAATGATCCGTCTTTATCAGTCATCATTATTTTTTTAAAGTAAAATTATTATGTAAGAAAAAATAAAAAAAATATCATGAAAAATCTTTTTGAGGTAACTAATAACTAGCTTGTTATGCTTCACCATTTTGATTATCGTTCATCATTTCAATTAGTTCACCTCTAGTCAGACCAAAATGTGAATTGATATACAAAGTAGCCACTACTAAAAACTGCCAAAAACGACCAAAATCGGTAGTAATCCAACAAAAATCGATTGATTTTCGACTTTTTTTCAATTGGTCGATAAAATAATGTCCAAAATTCGTCGACATTTTCCGATCGAAATCGGTTGGTAAGTGTCAATGCAGTCTGACCGGATGTTTGACACAAATTAATTTTACCGACCGACTTCGGTCGGTATTTTTAAAAATAATTTTTAAATTACCGATCGAATTTGGTCGAAAATTTAATTATTTAGTTTTAAATTACGGACCGAAGTCAGTCGGTACTGTTAAAATATATAATTATACATTTTTAAAATTATTAATTCCAACCGAAATCAGTCGGTATTATTTAAATAATTAAATTTAATATAATAAATCCTGATCAAAGTCGGTGTCACGACCCAAACTAACCCCGTCGTGATGGCAACTATCATGGTACTAGGCAAGCCGACACATTTTCAAAATAAAATGATATTTGTCATTAAAAGACAAATCCCAAGCTATATAATATAAAACCTTAAATAAGGAATTCAAATCAAAACAGAAGTGCGGAAAAAGAAAGCCCGACATCGGGGTGTCACTAAGTCATGAGCAAATACTATAAATATTTTGAAATATAGCAAGACTAACATAGTCTGAGAGTAGCCAAAATACACTAAAAGGAAAATAAAGAAGGAGAAAGGCAGGACTGCGATCGCCATGCAGCTACCTCGCTATCTCCGATAAAATTCAGCGACTGGAATAGTCAACAGCCGCTACTGTGGCTTGAGATACTTGGATATGCACACAAGGTACATGGGGTAATGTGAGTACACCAACTCAGTAAGTAACAAGTCCAAACTATGGACTGATAGGTAGTGACGAACGTAACCTTAAGAGGTAATAGAAACAAACTCTACAGGGAAGTAGGTATGCTATCGGTTAAAGTATACAGCTCAAATAGTAAAATAAATACAGATCTGAACGATGTGAGGTATAAAACTCAGCTAACTCTACATCCAAATGGACAGAATGTATGAAATGCACCATGTGCTCCCACTCTCAAGTGTTCAACCACTCGAAACTGTATATGGCCATTCGGCCCAGGGAAATCCATCCCGGAACATATACAACACTGACTGCAAATCAACTAGTACCAAGGAACAAGGGTAATCCAACCCTGAGGAGAAATCCATCTCCAGGTATATATACACACACACACTCAACCACTCGGTACCGCATATGGCCATCTTGCCCAGGGAAATCGATCCCGGAACATACTCATCGCTGACTATAAGTTACTCAGTACCGAGGAAAAGGGTTATCTAACCCTGTGGAGAAATACATCTCCAAATATCAATACTTCTGACAAATTCATGTCCAGGAACATACATCCCTCAAAATATCATCTGCGCTCACTGAGGGTGTGTTACAAACTCCGGAGGGGCTCCTACAGCCCAAACGCTATCATAATCATCAACATAACCGCTGTAGAGTGTAATCCGATCCCATAACTGTCACTCATAATCTGCCTCTTGGCCTCACTGAATCATCACTCTCCAATCTCACACACGGGGGCTCACAATGCCATGAATCTAGCCCGAAACATTGATATGTTGTGCCAAATAATTATAACTGAGATCGAGACATGATATGATATGCATGAATAAGACTGAATACAGAATATCAATGAATCTAATGAGATGACAGCAAGAAACAACCACTTGTGTCTCAACAGTATCGACGAGAAGCCCTTATAGGATATATAACATGATTTACAACACATTTACTTAATCACATGATAAAAACATAGATATCAGCAAGAAAGAGTTACTAAGCGGTGCCATGGAATGAACCAGGCCACAATTCTCATGGTGCACGCGAGAACTCCCGTCACTTGGCATTTACGTCACCTTAGTACTAATAATATAAACATAGTTAGGGGTTTCGAACCTTCAGAACCAAGTTTGGAAGCGTTACTTACCTCAATCAATCCAAAAATCATACTTCGCGATGCTCTTGCCTCTCGACCCGGCCTCCAAATGTCCCGAATCTAACCATAAGCAATATAGTGCAATCGATACAGGTCAAGGAACCAATTCCATACAAAAGAATATCATCTTAGACCAAAATCCCGAAATCACCCAAACCCAGCCCGTGGGACCACGTCTCGGAATCCAACAAAAATCACAAAACTAGAAAGCCCTTTCATTCACGAGTCCATACCTACAAGATTTATCAAATCCGACTCTATTTGACCTCTCAAAACCTCAAATCAAACTCTCCAAAATCCCAAGCTCTAACCCCTCATTTCCACCCCTAATATTCACTAATTACATGATTAAACAATGGAAAATTATCACATATACGAGTATTATGGCTTAAGCCACTTACCTTACTGATAACCCTCGAATTCCTCCTCAAAACCGCTCTCAAAAGCTCCAAAGCCGACTAAAAATGGTGGAAAATGAACCAAAATTTGCGAAGTCCACAATTTATACTTTCTGCCCAGATATACCGCATCTGCGGTCCAAAGGTGGCTTTTGCGACGCTGCACCTGCAGAAAATCCATCGCAGGTGCGGTTCTCACTTATGCCCTCGGAATTCGCTTCTGCGGTCCAACTACCGTACTTGCAGTCTCGCTGGTATGCTCCAAGTCTTGCACCTGCGCTCCTAGCCAACCTCAGCCTTATCCGCTTCTACGTCCCCTTCTTCGCTTCTGCGGGCTCGCACCTGCGGTCCCCACTCCGCAGGTGTTGTTATTGACAACTGAGTTCAATCTTCGGCATTCCTCAATTCCAACCTTGTTCTGTCAGCCACCCAAAATCAACCCAAGGCCCTCCGGACCTCTGCTGAACATACCAACAAGTCAAATATCAACATATAAACTTAGTCAAGCCTTCAGAACACTCAAAACAACATCAAAACACAAATTTACCCTCTGATTCAAGCCTAAGAACTTCTAAACTTCCAATTTTCGCAAACGACGTCGAGACCTATCAAATCACCTCCGAATAACCTAAAAGTTTGCTCACACGTCAAATATGACTCTACATACCTATTACAACTTCCAAAATTCCATTCCGACTCTGATATCATATTTTTCATTGCCGACCAAAATTGCCAAATTTCCAACTTTCGCTAATTCAAGCCTGATTTTACCACGGACCTCCAAATCACATTTCGGACGCACTTTTAAGTCCAAAATCACCTAACGGAGCTAACAGAACCATCATAATTCACATCCGAGATTGTTTACACATAAGTCAATATCCGGTCAACTTTCCAAACTTAAGCCTTCCATAAGAGACTAAGTTTCTCAAATCCTCTCCGAATTCACTCCAGACCCGATCCAACTTGTCACGACCCCAAATACCCTGGTCGTGATTGCGCCTATCACAGTATTAGGCAAGCTGCTCCAATGTTTACCACATCAAATTTCCTTTTAAAATTTCATTTTTCTAAAACAGTTTAAGTCTCAAATTCTTCATATGTAATATATAAACCAACAAAAATATGCGGAAACCAATACAAAACATACTAACACAGCATGAATCTGGTGTCACTAGTCATGAGCCTCTAAGTACAACCAAGGCACTGTCTGAATAATAAAAAAAGTATGAAATAACAAAATGTTAAGATAGGAAATGAGGAAGGCAGGGCTGCAACGCCGTGCAACTACCTTGCGATCCCCGGGTAAACTCTGAGAGTGCTGGAAACTGTCACTCTGATGCTCGGGCACCTGGATCTGCACACAGGGTGCAGGGAGTAACGTGAGTACACCAACTCAGTAAGTAACTAAAGTAAATAAAGTCTGAGTGCAGTGACAAACATTCAAAATCATATAAGAAATCTAAACAAAATTATCGAGTCAAAATCCGTAGTTCAATAACAGTTATATCGTAAAAGTTTAGTTTCAATTAGAAGTCCTTTGAAAATATTTATTCACATTTTTCAATAGAGGCCCAATATAGAAGAAGAGTGGAAGCAGAAAAATATCATAATCAAGCCCCTCGGACAAGGTATCACTCATAAGTATAACCTTTCGGGCAAGCCTCTCAGTCACTCGTTACTCAGCTCTCGTCAATCAGTACTCACACTCAGCACTCCGGCTCAATAGATGTCTCATAATAATAATAATAGTAATAGTAATAACAGCTGTGGCATATAGCCCGATCCATAGTTTATAGTCGACTATGCTCACTAGGGGTGTATAGACTCCGGAGGGCCTCTTACAGCCCAAGCGTCATATTGTTGTGGCGCGCAACCCGATCCAATACATATTGCGGCGACGTGCAGCCTGATCCATATAAGTACCGCCGCGGCGTGCAACCCGATCCATAATATATATATATATATATATATATATATAATATCACTGCAGCCTACAGCTCGATCCATAATGTATATATAATCCTCACCATTAGGTCCTCAACATCTCTCCGTCATTAACCTCACGACTACTCGGGCATATCAGTGAAAATCAGGGAACTCAGCCCAAACAGTTTTCATATATTAAGAAGTATAATAATGAAACTGGTTTTAAACAATAAATAGGTAAAACATGATTGAGGATATGCTTTCAAATCTAATAGAGGGAGGAAAGTAGTAAAAATACCCCTAAGGGTCTAAACAGGTCTGCACATGGCCCCAAACATGGCGTACAACCCAAAATATAGTATAGATCTCTAAAATACGGAATATCATAAGATTTGAAATCAAATACGCGGCTTAATAACCGCTATAGGACGGACCAAGTCACAATCCCCAGCGGTGCACGCACACACGCTCGTCACCTAGCATGTGCATCACCTCATTTATCAAAACAATATGAAATACCAGGGTTTCATACCCTCAGGTCCAGATTTACAATGGTTACTTACCTCAAACCGGATGAAATACTACTCCACGATGCCCTTGTCTCTCGACTCGGCCTCAACTCGCGTCGAATCTATCCAAAATCAGAATTATAACATCAATATATGTTAAGGGAATAAAGCCCATGCGAAATTAATTTATTAACATCAAGAATCCTGAAATTGGCCAAACCCGACCCCCGGGCCCATGTCTCATATTCCGATAAAAATCACAAAACTAGAATCCTTACACTCTCACGAGTTTATACGTAACAATTACATCAAAATCTGACCGCTAACGACCCCTCAAATTCTCATATCAATGTCTCCAATTTCAAGCTCTAACTCCCCAATTTTAGGCTTTAAATCCCACTAATTTCATGTTTAATTAGGTAGAATTCATCATAGAATTGAGTATTGAGTTCAAAAATCTTACCTCCAAGTGTTTTCCTTCGATTCCCTCTTCAATCCCTCTCAAAAAGCTTCAACTGCTCAACAATGGTGGAAAATAGACCAAAAATTGCGAAGGCAACTATTAAAACATTCTACCCAGGGATTTAATTCCTTCATCGCGATCGCGGAAATAACCTCACGATCGCGAAACACAAATATTGACTGACTTCATTTAACCCTACACAATCGTGTAAACTGCCACGCAATCGCGAAGCACTGGTTTTGCAAACCCACCCGATCGCGGCCTCTCCCACGCGATCGTATATAACAACCTATTCACTCCTCACCGGCTCCTCCCCTTCTACGCGAACGTGACCCTGACCCCGCGTTCGCGAACAACAACTTTACAACCAATCACGATCGCGTCCTGACCTTTGTGATTACGTAGAACAAATCTCACCTCTGCCTAACTAGGCATGCGCGACCGCGGACCTTTCTACGCTATCGCGAAGAACAAAATGTCTGCAACAGAACTAAAGAAAATCTGCCACTTTCAAAATAAGAATTTGATCCGTTTAACCACCCGAAACTCACCTGAGGCCCTCGAGACCTCAACCAAATATGCCAACATATCCCATAAAATCATTCAAACTTGTTTCAACCTTCAGAACGCTCAAAACAACATCAAAACATCAAATCATCATCAGATTCAAGCCTAAGAAATTTTGATGTAGGGGTCGGTCGGTTTTCTAGGTAATCTTTTGCTAGAAAATAGTTGTTTTATGCTGCACCTCCTGCCAACAACCAATCACCTACAATGGCAGCATTACATTGCTGCCATTCAACCAATAACAACAATAACAATAACAATAACAATAACAATAACAATAACAACAGTAACAACAATAACAACTATCAAAACTATATTAACAAAATATTATCACCATCTCCATCTCCACTAAACTATATTAACAAGACATCATACCCAATAACAAAATGTTTCAAAAATTAAAAGTTCAAATGAGTGTTTTGTACTACATCATCTTCATCTCCACCATTATAACATTCATCGTCAGCATGGTTCGAATAATTAGCATCTTGGGAAGGCTCACGAGATCGAGGAATCGGGAAAGCACCACTAGCAAGAAGATTGGCTAGCTGACCTTAAGGCTGGCATATGGTCCGGGTCCGGGTCCGGGCCTAAGTGGGCTTCATGGGCCAGTCCTAAGTGGGTCCGGTCCCAACTTAAACGGGCTTTGCGAGCTTTTTATAGGAATCGACCCGGGACCGAGCCTACGAACTAATGGTCCCGGGCTAAGTGGGCTAGTCCCGGACCTTAGTGAGCCCAAATGGGCCTAAGTGGGCCCAATGGATACTTTCTATTTTTTTAAAAAAATATTATAGAAGTTGGAGAAAATGGTAATAAAAATATCTAAGGCTATTCCTTGTAAATTATATTATAAAATTGTGAACTAAATTTTTTAATTCAAATTTAAAGACAAAAATATTGTAAAGAGATATTCAAAGTAATGCGTTATAATTTTATTTTAGCATTAACAAAATATGGCAATATCTTTCTTAGTCTTCCTTTCCCCTATATAATGAGCACAACAAGGTGCTAATACCACCATTGAGAAGAAAAAAAACTAATCAAGATGTGCCAAAATACAAGTTACATATTTATTTTTTGTTCATACAAGTTACATGGTATCTCTTACAAATTTCATAAATCCTTCAAGGCCCGAAGGAATTTCTGTTGGCGGTGGTGAAAAAGAAGCTTGGTCATCACCGCTTCCGGGCGAAGCAACATCCTCCGCAAGTTCAGCTAGCATTTCTTTGTAAGCTTTGTCTACCTCTACTTTTGATTTCGCAAGTCCAAAATTTCTTCTTTTCGAACGGACCCAATCTCTTAAAGTTACTAGTTTTTCCAAGTTCTCCCTCATAGACGCTCTATAATCACTGAGCTGAAGTCTTGCTTGACTAAAAGCGCTCTCCGATGCGACTGTTGAAGCTTGAATAGTTAAAATATCTCGGGCCATCCTTAAAATAGTCGGAAAGTATTTTTCTTTGTCCTTCCACCATTCCAAAATATTAAAGGAGCCGTTGGAATTCACTTCCTTAATTCCCTGTGACAAATAAACTTCAAGCTCATTTAGTTGTGAAAAATCACTAGTAGTAGAACCTTGAGAACCCCTGAACCTGGCCCAAGCACTAAGTGCCCTTACTCTCGCAGTTCTTTTATATGATTGAGAATCAGAAGAAGAAGGAGTTGGAACATTTTGTCTAGACTGATTTAATACAACTTTATAAGCATTTTGAGCATTTATTTTAATTGAGGCTATTGCTTCCGGAAGTTTAGACAACTCCTCTTCTTCAAGTGCTAAACCATTATAAATAGTTTCATACCAAAATTGAGGACCTCCTACGTAGTAGGATTTAACAAGGTAGCAACATCACAAATAGAGGGAATAGGGAAAAAAATATTTTTTAAACGTTTTTCTCATAGAATAAATAGCAAGTTGATAAATTTTCCCACTCTCTGAAAAATGAGCAAACAAATTTGCAAGTTCTGCAATATAGACTAAACAGTTAGAAATAGTAGGATAATATTTCCAAGAAATTCATTTGTAGCAATATGAAAGTTTTCTAAAGAATCCACAAGCAATTTAACATTAGCCCAATTTGTAAGGTGCTCATCATCATCACTTACATGAGCATTAAACGTTGAGTTTATGGGGTTTCTATATTCATATGCAACAACTAAACTTTCATACTTGTAATTCCATCTAGTTGGACAAGCTTTAGGAACCTTTATTTCTCTTAGGCCAAATTCATCGCATCTTTTAAAATATTCTCTAAGTCTACTTCTACGGTTTGAGTAAAAAACTAGTTAAGAGCCATTTTAACTTTTTCAATTTTAATATTTAAAATTCTCATACCGTCACCCACAGAAATGATAAATATGACAAATACATCTAACATGAAAAATATTACTAAATGCAGGACTTAGTGTAGCGGTAAACAAAGCTACATCATTTGTGTTACTACTAGCATTATCTATTGAAATTGACATGATTTTATCAATAATATCAAAATATCTACAAATATCCGTAACCGTACTAGCAATAAACTGCCCTGTGTGACGTGAATTAATTATTCTATTAGCAATAATATGCTTTTATATTATTCTATCCTCATCAATCTAATGACTGGTAACAGTAAGGTAATCACAGTCATTACCATTTCTACCAATATCAGTTGTAATAGTAACACAATAATTTATATGAGTAAATAAATAGCACAAATATTGTTCACATTCATATTTATATTTATAAATATCGCTCTTTTGTGCGAGGAAAATATTTATAAGTAGGATTCCAAACTTTTCTAATGTAATGCACAAAGTGAGGGTTAGAAGGAAAATTATAAAGTAAGCACATAACAGTGACCATTTTTGCCAATTCTTCTCGATATTTTTTTGGATCATAATATAAAAATACCATCGATAACAGTGTTAATTCCCGATTGAAATTGATTTGACCCGGTACTAAGGTCAGCCTGACTAGGTACACTTGTCCCCTCGACCAAAGCTTTCATACGAAGATAACTAACTTTATCTTGAAGGTGTAGCAATATGTGTCTAGTTAAACTTCCCGTTACATCATCCAATCCTCATCAATCCAATGACCGGTAACAGTAAGGTAATCATAGTCATTACCATTTCTACCAATATCAGTTACAATAGCAACACGATAATTTATATGAGTAAATAAATAGCGCAAATATTTTTCAAATTCATGTTTTATTTATTAATATCTCTCTTTACGGTTGTGCGAGGAAAAACTTTATAAGTAGGATTCCAAACTTTCCTAATATAATGCACAAAGTGAGGATTAGAAGGAAAACTATAGGGTAAGCACATAACAGTGACCATTTTTGCCAATTCTTTCCTATCTTTTTTTGGATCATAATATAAAATACCACCGATAAAAATGTTAATTCCCGGTTAAAATTGATTTGACCAAGTACTAAGGTCAGCTTGACTAGGTACACTTGTCCCATCGGCCAAAGCTTTCTTACGAAGATAACTAACTTTATCTTGAGGGTGTAGAAATACGTGTCTAGTCAAACTCCCTCCCCCCCGCGACCTCCAACATATTTAAAATATAACTCTTTGCCAAAAGCTTTAGACTTAGCCTTATTTTTTTCTATTAATTGAGTAAAAATAGCCAAACAACAAATGTTTCTGTCCATTTAGAAGGTTCTCTATAAAAAGTAGGGGCAGTAAAATGAGGGTCAGACGGGGCATCATTAGGATTATTATCAGTTGGGTTAACTTTAGGAGCATGACTAGTGGGTGTATCGTCATTCGGTTGCGTTTCATCAAAAATTATTTCTTCATAATCATTTTCATCAATAGTTAGATTACCATAAAGAGCATTCATATATTCATAATTTAACTATTCACCGGGTTCAATATTATGGTAAAATTGACTCTCGATAAATTTTAATAAACTATTATTGCTATAGAGAATAGCAGGTGTAGGACGGGTAACATGTTTGGGTCGGGGAGTCGGGGGAATGTAGGAGGAATAGATTGACCACTAGATTCACCACTCTTTGATTTTTCCTTATTTTTACTAAATATTATTTTTAAGGAATAAGCCATCGTAATTAATGAAGTAATACAAAGTAAATAAAATAAATAAAACTATAATATTAAAACTTAAGAGTTGGAACGAGTTTACCAAATTGACGAACAATTTGTTAAAAATTAATTATTGTTAAAGACTTAAAGACTTCAATTCACTAGCTTCACAGTTTTTCACAAATTGTAACAATAAAGGAAGCAATTATAGAAGAAATTAGAGAGATATTGATGATTTTTTGAGAAAATTGTTACACCATATATTTTCATACGTAAAAGTGCGTCGTAAGAAAATTAATGTAGGACCAAAAATGAGAGAATATTTGAAAATATATAAAGTAAGTTAATAATATTACCTCAGAGGTTACAAATATTGAAGATCATTTAACAATTACAAAGAGGGTTGGAAGGTTCAGAAGCTAAAGGAATTGAATAAAATAATATTTTGTCGAAAGTCGACAAGTTGAGAATGTTATAACATGTAATTTTGTGGAGAGACTAGGGTGCTTAACATTATAAGGAGGTTATTTTATGAATTAGGTTTTGTATGATATTCTTGTGTTATGTTTTGAAGTCAAGCGGGTGTGGAAAAAAAGTAGATGAAAGTCATCACAAGTTACGTTCATAAGTTTTACTGAAGATTTGGGTCAAATGTAACTGCGATTTTTTTCCAATATACTTAGAATTATGGGGTGTTACACACACTAAATTGAATATATATGAGTCTATTTTCTAACTCTTTAAACCGTTTGTCAATACGACATCTGAGTAGAGAGATATGGGCATTTTTGTGAGATTGCGCAGACGGCTAGGAGACGAGTAGGTGTGTCACCTACTTGCTTAAATGAGATGAAAGCCCAAAAATGGGCCATTTTGGGTCGTCCAAAGAGGACCTTTAAAGGTATAATTTCTTCATATATTAGACGGAAATAAGGTCATAATAACTAGACATAAGCTTTGCAAAAGTCCTCGCAAAATTTCATCACAAACCCTAATTGATTTTCTCTCCCTTTCAAGTTCTAATTAGAGGTAAAACCTAGAGTTTGAAGAACCAATATAGGAGCAAAGTTATCCAAAAAATAAGGTAAGTTTACTTCTCTCTTTCATCCATTTTTTCTGTTGTAAATTCATGGTAAGTTGTTCTATACTTGTAAGAACTCACGGGACCGCGAGCTCATGTTATTCACTTGTAGTGGACTGTTTCGTGGACTGTTTTGTGTTGCTTTTGGGATGTGTATTTTACTACTGTTTTCTGGAGTTTTGGAGGAGGAAGGGTGTGGAGAAAAACCATGTAAATGTAAGGTGGTGTGCTGTTCGTTTATCGTAACATTTTCGGGTCGTTTGACACTACTACGGTGGTCGCTTTATGTATGAAGAGATTGGGGTGTGTTGGACTATTTTATAGTATTTGATGGTGAATATAAGGCTGTGAAATAATGTATATATGTTGTTATTGTTGTTTTCTTGTGTTGTTGGTGTTATCTTGAATTTTGAGGAAGTAAGGATTATAGGGGAGATGCCTGCCCCTTTTAATACAAAATAAGCTTGTCGTTCGTTGTGCGATAGTTGTACCTTTCGCAACTTAATGATAGTATTATTATCATTGTTTTAGATTAAGGTGCAAAGAGATGAGTTCAACTTGGTGATTGGAAAGATTGTGATAAGGTATGTTAAAGCTAAACTTTTCTTTATTTTGGCATGATCCCGTAACTACATGAGTTTGATAATGAGGCATAAAGAGTAGTTTGTACTCCTGAACTTATGTACATTAGCCTAGTCTCATAAGTTACAGTATCCTCCCTTATCGAGACTTTATATTCAGTTAAGTATTATTTTCTTCCGGTCAAGAGAGTAGAGGGTCTACATGTATGTATATATATATATATATATATATATATATAGTATTACAATATTTTCACTACCATCGAGCTATAATCAGTGAGCATGCCCCTATTGCAACCTTTGATCAGATAGTAAGTTATATATCGAGCCTACTGTAGCCGAGCACCTATGAGTAAGACCAGAATGGCCGATATATAGAGCCT